>JASCZI010000230.1:0-27392 GCA_036250425.1 Stylosanthes scabra
AATGATAAGCCACATCCCGAAGTGTGATAGTGCACTCGCCCCATGGGAGGTAGAAAGAATGGGTCTTCGGCTTCCAACACTCGACGAATGCGGACAGAAGCGCTGCATCAAAACAGAAGTCTCACAGCTGTACCGCGTGCTCAAACCTTGCCTGCCTGATAAATCGGATCAACGGCTCCGATGGGACATCAAGAAGGCACATCACCTCGACAGGATTTTGATTAAAATTTTAATAACATTTTCTTCCATTAATACTCTCATCTCACTTTCAGAATCCCACCTCTACCCCTTCATTCTAATCAAATAAGGATTTTTTTCTTTTCTCCATCTTCATCCCTCTCTCTACTTCCATCTTCATCACTCTCCACACAAAGCTGCCGGTGACTCCCCAAAACATAGCCGTTGTCGTCTCTACTCACAGCGCCGTCGCCTCTTCTTGCAGCTTCGTCGCCCCTGCTCGCGTATCGTCATTGTTGCCCCTCCTCACATCGCTGTCGCAATACATCGTTGCCTCTGTGAGTTGCTCAATCCTCTCATTCTCATCTTTTCTATAAGTTCTTTCTTTCTGTTCTTTTTTCATTTGGTTTAGATTTTGTATGGAATTTCTTTTATATATATATATTCGAAGAATCATCAGAATAGAAGAGGTGGCTATGATATCAAGTGAAAGGGTTTTTTTGAACTGGCAGTCCGAGTCTATAAACAAGGAATGGAGGTACTCATTCGAGAGGAACCACGTACTTTAAAAAATTTCAGGCACAATGGAGTGAATTAGTATATAAAGAGTAAAAGCACTTCAAATTTATTGGTAAATGGAGAGAATTGCTAAACATGAGAATGGATCATGTAATGGTACGAAACTGAACCCTTTGCTTATGTTTACACTGAATTTGCATTAGAAAGCAATAATGCACAGAAATAAAATCATCTTCTTCTTATTACTTCCTTCATTTTTTTCTTCTTCATTCTTCCATGTCTACTTCTGCATCATCATCACCATCATCATCTTCTTCTTCTAACACAATGTAAATGAAGAAAAAAACAACCACAATGAGATCATACAAATCAAAATGAAATCTAACAACGAGAATGAAAATAAAAATCTAACAACAGTAGAAGAAGACGAAAACGAATATCAAATCTAAAAACGTTGCTGAATTAAAAAACGAACTTACCTCACGTTAATAATATAGAGAACAACGCAGAGAAAAACAATGTAGAAGAAGAATGTTGCAAAAACGTTGAAATCGAGAAATACGAATCAAATAATAAAATCAATGATGTTGCAGAAAAGAAAAAAAGAAGACCGAAGCCAAGAAGAAAAAAGAATGGAAATGAAAAACTGATTTTGGCACGTCTCAAAAAGAAAGAAGACGTTATAATAAGAAAAGAAAATAATATATGGTTGAATTTGATTGATTAGCTACTTGGTTAGTAAAACCACTTGATCGCGTGGAATGGAATTATTGAAAGTTAAATTCCCACGAACATTGATGATGGGATGGGAAATGAAATTCCTTATTTCCCCTTGTTTTCGTGAAGGAAGGATAAGATGACAAACCAACACTGAACCCTCAATCTCAGTCTCACTCCCACACTCCTTACTCCACACTCCACACTACTCACTCCCACTGCCAGCTAAGCAAAACCAAACATGCGCCTCTTCCTCTTCCCCTTCCTCTTCTTCCTTCTCCGCCTTCACCTCACCGCTCACTCCGCCCACATCTCCGAGCGCCGTGCCCTCCTCTCCTTCAAAGCCGCCTGCATTACCTCCGACCCCACCTCCGCCCTCTTCTCCTGGTCCCCCACCTCCCCCGACGACCACTGCACATGGCGCGGCGTTTCCTGCGACCACCGCCTCCGCCACGTCACCTCCCTCAACCTCTCTTCCTTCTCCCTCACCGGCACTCTCCAAGGCGACCACCTCTCCCTCCTCCCCTTCCTCACCAACCTCTCCCTCTCGGATAACAAACTCTCCGGCCCCCTTCCCATTTCTCTCTCATCCCTCACAAACCTCCGCTTCCTCAACCTCTCTAACAACATCTTCAACGGAACCTTCCCTAACCAACTTTCTTTTCTTCACACTCTTGAGGTTCTTGACCTTTACAATAACAACATGACCGGTCCTCTTCCCCTCGCCGTCACTGACATGACTCAGCTTCGCCACTTGCACCTCGGTGGAAACTTCTTCTCCGGCGAGATTCCTCCGGAGTACGGCAAATGGCAGAAGCTCCAGTATCTTGCGCTTTCCGGCAACGAGCTCGTCGGAAAAATCCCGCCGGAGATTGGAAACCTTAGCTCCCTCCAGGAGCTTTATGTAGGCTACTACAACACTTACGACGGCGGAATACCGCCGGAGATCGGAAACTTGTCTGAGCTTGTCAGGCTCGACGCCGCATACTGTGGACTCTCCGGCGAGATTCCGCCGGAGATAGGGAGGCTTCAGAAGCTCGACACACTCTTTCTCCAGGTGAATGCGCTTTCTGGCTCTCTAATACCGGAGCTCGGGAGCCTCAAAAGCCTGAAATCCATGGATTTATCGAACAACATGCTCGCCGGCGAGGTTCCGGCGAGCTTTGCGGCGCTGGAGAACATAACTCTCTTGAACCTCTTCCGCAATAAGCTCCATGGTGAGATACCGGAGTTCATCGGCGAGCTTCCGTCACTGGAGGTGCTTCAGCTGTGGGACAACAACTTCACCGGAAACATTCCTCAGAATTTGGGGAAGAACGGCAGGCTCACGATCGTCGACCTTTCGTCGAACAAGCTGACCGGAACTTTGCCACCGTTAATGTGTTCCGGTAACCGTCTTCAGACACTGATAACTCTCGGTAACTTCCTCTTTGGTCCAATCCCTGGTTCACTCGGAAAGTGTGAGTCTCTTAGTCGGGTGAGAATGGGTGATAATTTCTTGAACGGTTCAATCCCTAAGGGACTCTTTGGGCTTCCCAAACTCACACAGGTTGAGCTTCAGGATAATCTTCTCACCGGAGAGTTTCCTGTTACTGCTTCCGTTGCACCGAACTTGGGGCAAATCACTCTTTCCAATAACAAGCTTTCAGGGCCGTTGCCGCCGTCCATTGGGAACTTCTCTGGCATGCAGAAGCTCCTACTCGACGGGAACCGGTTCTCGGGCCGGATCCCGCCGGAGATTGGTAGGCTACAGCAGCTCTCCAAGATGGATTTTAGCAATAATAAGTTCTCCGGTCCGGTTGCCCCGGAGATCAGCCGGTGCAAGTTGTTGACATTCGTTGATCTCAGCCGGAACGAGCTCTCCGGCGAGGTTCCGAATGAGATCACCGGAATGCGGATACTGAACTACTTGAACCTTTCAAGGAACCACTTGGTTGGTCCAATTCCAGGTTCTATTGCTTCCATGCAGAGTTTAACATCAGTGGATTTCTCTTACAACAATCTCTCTGGTTTAGTTCCGGGCACTGGCCAATTCAGCTATTTCAACTATACCTCTTTCTTGGGGAACCCTGAACTCTGCGGCCCTTATTTGGGTCCTTGCAAAGACGGTGTTGTCAATGGCCCTCGCCAACCACATGTTAAGGGTCCATTATCTTCTTCCTTGAAGCTATTGCTGGTTATTGGCCTACTTGTTTGCTCCATCCTGTTTGCTGTCGCGGCGATCTTCAAGGCACGGTCACTGAAGAAGGCGAGCGAGGCGCGTGCCTGGAAGCTAACGGCGTTCCAGCGATTGGACTTCACTGTGGACGATGTTCTGGATTGTTTGAAGGAGGATAACATCATTGGAAAAGGAGGTGCTGGAATTGTGTACAAAGGGGTCATGGCGAATGGGGATCAAGTTGCTGTAAAGAGATTACCGGCTATGAGTAGAGGATCATCCCATGATCATGGTTTCAATGCGGAGATTCAAACTCTGGGGAGAATTCGACACAGGCACATTGTTAGGTTGTTGGGGTTCTGTTCGAACCACGAGACGAATCTTCTTGTGTATGAGTACATGCCTAATGGAAGCTTGGGTGAGGTTCTTCATGGGAAGAAAGGGGGTCACCTGCATTGGGACACAAGGTACAAGATTGCTGTGGAGGCTGCAAAGGGGCTTTGTTACTTGCATCATGATTGTTCCCCGCTGATCGTTCACCGCGATGTTAAGTCGAACAATATCCTTCTTGATTCCAACCTTGAAGCCCATGTTGCTGATTTTGGGCTAGCCAAGTTCCTCCAAGATTCTGGAACATCTGAATGCATGTCTGCTATTGCCGGGTCATATGGATACATAGCTCCAGGTATTGTGTTGAAGAAAATTTTAACTTTAGCCAATTCATTATGAGTTTGTTGAATTTGAATTTCTGTGACTAGTTTCCTTCTCCTAATCATGTTTTCTGAGTTTGTCTCTTCAATTTTGACTCAAAAAACATCATCATCATCATGGTATTGCTCTATAACTGTTGTCTGATTCCCTAATATATTAATTAATATATTACTACCATGCTAATATTCTGATGTATTTTGACATCTGTTTTTCTACCCAACACTGATTACCTCTTGATTTTGCTTCTAAAATGGTAGGTAACTTTTTAGTGGATTTCATTGATTGATTCTTGACAATAGTACTCAATCTATAATTAAATTTAATTAAATTAGTCTTGTCCATATAGTCTTATAGATCAGATATGTTCACAATTGGAAACAGATGGTGCCTGATTTTCTGTTGTTTACTTTCTCATATATTGACTATTTCACGATCATTTGACTGAAGTTGAGATTTTGATTGTTGCAGAGTATGCCTACACTTTGAAAGTCGATGAGAAGAGCGATGTGTACAGCTTTGGTGTTGTTCTTTTGGAGCTTGTAACCGGAAAGAAACCGGTTGGTGAGTTCGGCGACGGTGTAGACATTGTGCAATGGGTGAGGAAAATGACAGACTCAAACAAGGAAGGAGTGCTTAAGGTTCTTGATCCAAGGCTTCCCTCAGTTCCCCTCCACGAGGTGATGCACATTTTCTATGTTGCCATGCTGTGTGTCGAAGAACAAGCCGTAGAGCGACCGACCATGCGCGAAGTGGTTCAAATTCTCACCGAGCTTCCAAAGCCACCAAGCTCAAAGCAGCTGGGAGATTCAACAATCACCGAGTCCTCATCATTGTCTTCATCAAACAGCTTAGAGTCTCCGACCGCCACATCATCGAAAGAGCCTACTACTAAAGATAATCAAACCCCTCCTAAGTCACCACCACCAGATCTTCTTAGCATCTAAAGCAAGTTTCATATTTACATTAATTAATTTCCTTTTGTTGTGTGGGGTTTAATTTTCTTTCTAACTTTATAAGTTGTTAATGGTTGGATATTATTTTTCTACTATCTTTTCTCTTTAATGGTTTTTGTAAGCTGTATAGTAGGATTGGTGGGAGTATTATTTTTCTTCTAATATGAAGTCTTTTTCTTCATTCTGGATCACTGTTTTTCATTTCATGGCTTATAGCTGTTCTGATCCCTCACCAGGGAGCAGTGTAAACATCATGGAGAAGTCTTGTTATTTGAGGGTACCAATGACAGGTTATAATGAAAGGGACACGCACAAACACAACTAACGGTGTTATTACCATTTCTTTTTTCTTTGAATAATATTTCAAATGAGTCTAATTTTGATAAACTAATGTTTATGGTGTGGAGAGTGGAGACTGATTTATCTAATAAAATAAAAGTTTTAGGGATTAATTTAGTAATTAAAATTTATTAAGAATTAAAGTGTCCTATAAAAATTTTCTTAGGAATTGAGTTGGGGTATTTTTAAAAGTAAAATAAATAAATAAAAAAAACCTGAAAAATGCACGACTCTCTTAAATCATCTATGGATTATAACAGTGTTTATGAACCGTGAGTGTAACAGATGCATTTTCAAGAGCAGCGACTATAATTCACCTTCAATTATATGTGCTAAACACATCATAAAAGTAAGTCACCGGCAGACTTTGTTGTTTAAAAAGATGACCACTACTGATTTATGTTGGATACATAATTGAAAAAGAAAAGCAAAGAAAAAGAGGTGCAACTTTAAGTTTAGAGATTCATATCTTAGCTTTAGGATAATCCTGAGGGTAAAACTTATTCTGATTTCTCAAAGGTTAGTTGGTGATATATGCAAACATTTTTTACAAGTCATATATGTACACTTATTTTTTTATCTAGAGTTTACTCCCATATAAGATAGTTAATATTACCTCTTCAAAAAAAATTATTATTAGTTTTAATTATGAGTTTTGCCAAGATTTTGTTGAAGTTAATGTTAAATACATATATTTTCCCGTAATTTTTAAATATATTTTATTCTTAATAAATAATTTTAAGATCATCTTTAACAAAACTTTTATATTTTACTTTATTATACTAAGGGAAAAATTGAAGTTAGAATTTTATTATCTAAAATTTTCACCTCTAGACTCTAAATTTAATTAGAGAACAAACTTTTTTTTATTTGATATAAAAATTTTTATCATAAAATATAAATCATAAATCCTAAATTCTAAACCTCTTAAAAAATAAAATGTTTTACAATTAAAAATATTGACTAATATTCACTATATAAAAAACCATTCTCTGTACTTTATATATTGAAATATTGATGTATATGTTTACAATAACAAAAGGTGACGAAGTGTGTGAGTGGGATAATGTTTTTTTTTTTTTTTTTTTGGTACGCTAGGTATTCACGGGCTAAAAACCTAATAATTAATTTTTGGGTACTTAAGAAATAAAATAGACGATCATTCCAATTAAACAAACTTTATTTTCATTCTCTAAAAAAATTAAATTTGAAAGAAATAATTAAGAGACATAGAACCTTAGCTTGTTAATACGTGTCAATTTACGTTAACGAGTGTGATAATGTTTAAGCAGGGAAATTCATTATAATCTAGTAACGTTAACACCCTAATCCTACCCAAGAATTCCACATGGAAAGTTTACTTTGTTGGGAGTAGCTTTTAGAAAGGGGTTTATATATAGGTTAAGGTGTGTTCACGTGGTACACGCAACAAAGAAGCATTGGTTTGTTGAAGAACCAACCAAGTGAGATTGTTGTACTAAGTGGTTGTTGGCATTCTCGTACTATTTTAGGAAGGATATTATTCATTCATCTTCCATGTCCATACCCTTTGTCATGAGTATGGCCAAGCAAACTACCTTAGGTAACAAAGATCCAATATTGGTTGAGTTACAAGTCACTTATGGTGTGTGTTAGTGTTGTTTGTTATTACTAATCGATAACACTCCCGTGACAATAACTCTCAGATACTTTATTTAATTTAACATTTATATTTTTAACATTTATAGTTATATACTAATTATATTTAGGTTAATTTACTTGCCACTCTTTGAAAAATTACAATGACATTTTAAAAAATAAACTTTCAAACATTGGCAATAAGACAAATTAGCATTATACTTATTATCAAATTATTCTAGTAATAATTAAAAATACAAAAATAAAATGTTTTAAATTGATTTTTATATATTGCCTTTTAAATACTTTAATTTGTTTTACTAATGATAATGTATGATATGATGAGGTTGGTGCATCATAATAAGTAGTAGAGAAAAGAGAAAACGACGTATTTGGGATTGAATTGAATAATATTATTGGGTCCAAGTTGCCCCATGCCATTGCCTAAAGGGAAAATGGAGACAAAATTCCACTGACTGTTTGGTTGGAGTAGTTTCACTACTATATGACGATCACCAATTTCAGAAATATATATCATTAATAACCCGAAATGAAAATAAAAATAAATATAATTGGTAGTAATAATATGGTAGGGGCTTTCTACAAACAGGGTTCATGAAGACACTACTTAAATTATATTAGACATTATTGTATTAATTCACACTCTATTTACTATTTTAAGTTGCTTATCTACCAAATTTAGGTGAGTTCGTTATATGCATGCTTCTCTAATGATAAATAATTAAGAGAAATGATGTCAGGTAGTTATAATTTAAGATTATTTTATTTAATTTAACATTAATAATTTTTATATAATAATTATAATTGCACATTTATAGCAATATAATATTATATATTTATTCTAACAGTAACTAATCAATGCAAATAAAAATCAGAATAACCAAGTTATGACCAACTAATTATAGTTACAAAAAAAATTAATAAATTAAATGTAACTTGATATAACGTTCCACACTCTATACACACAAATGTATGAGTTGTTTCACACCTTTTCAATGTTTACTCATACTACTTGCTCGTTAAAAATCAACTACTAAATTAGTTACTTTTATAGGATAAAATGCGAGATTAAATTACCATTTTCATTCATATAAATTTAGAATCATGTTGATAAATTTATGTATGAATAAGGAAATAGATTTGATATGTAAACCACATACAGAAAAATGATATCCAGATATTAATTTTATTTATAGGTCATAAGTTGCTCAAAGTTTTTGGCTAAAATATTGAATTAATTAATTTGGTTATGAAATAATTAAACCATAACGAAGACACTGCATGCAGAGTTGAAGACACATTGATTTTGCGTGCTAAACTACGAGCACAATAATGATAGAGTGTGATGATGTGCAAACGCAGTTCAACTAATGGTTAATGGGCCACTCACAAATGGAGTGCCTATATATTATGATGGACTTCTATTAATTACACCTTGCTTTTAGTTTGAACATTAATGGCGTCAACAGAAAATTGAAATTCTTATTATTTGTAACTGTAAACAATAATAACAATCTATCTTGTAAGTTTTGTGTTCCACATGAAATGAAAACCATATTGAAGATGCCACAGTTAGGCTTCTAGGGGTTGATACAGAAAGATATAATTATTCAGAGAAACATAATTATTTATGTATTTTTTTTTTGTTTGTTAATTTAGGTTAATTTGGATTGGTTGTTTTTTTAAAAAATACTGTATTTTGAAAAAAAAATTTTTTCATTAAATTTTAAACATTTGGATGGATACGTTTCTAAAAAAAGAAACTTTTATTAAAAAAAATATTTGCTTTTTTTCAAAAAGTCAACATTATTTATTTTTAAAAAAAGCAAAAGAAAAAAATTTTTTATTAAAAAAATATTTTTTAAATAAGACGTAAAAAAAATATATTTTTTCAAATTCCAATTCAAATCGACCGTTAGATTATTGTCATTGGTTCTTTTGCAATAGGAACTGCCATTGTGACTTTGTGTTGATTTGGATTTTTTTTTCTTTTTTAAGAAAAAAAGTATATTTTTTTAAAAAAAATACTTTTCATTAAATTTTAAATATTTGAATACGTAGACAAAAAAAAAAATAAAATTGGATACATTTTTAAAAAAGATTTTTATTAAAAAGTTATTTATTTTTCAAGAAATTAATAATATCTTGCTTTAAAAAAAGCAAAAAAAAGTTTCTATTAAAACTTTTTTTTAAATAAGACGTAGGAAAAAGATATTTTTTTCGAATATTAGTTCAAATTGACCCTTAAACTTTTAGAATAAGTGGTTTTATATTATGAAATCCCACTATCTATGACGTAAACTAAAATTTAATATTAATTGAACATTAAAAGAAAAAGGAAAAAAAAATTAACACAAGACAAAACACAACTCATCAAAAGAAAAATGCAAAATTCACAAGAGTTTACCAATTTTTAAGTTAATTAAAATTTTAAACTATATATTTATACAAATTATTATTAGTTAAGAATTTTCTAATGTAGATATTTTTTATATATGGGTTGATTTTAAAGTTATCATTATTTAATTAGTATTTGTGAAAATCCTGAAAGTGCAATGTAATCTGTAATATTACAATCAATTTAAAAGAACCAAAACTTAAATGAACAATATCCAAAGTATCTGTTGCAAAAGTAAACCGCTAAAAAGTGCAATGGTTCTCGAATAATATATATCCCAATTATTTATTAAGATGAATAATAATAATAATAAATAAATAAATAAATAAATAAAAATGCATTGTTATGGCATTATGATTTGGTAATTGAAAATTTGGAAACATGGAATTCAACCCAGGAACCTGAGAAGCACTGAACACACCACATACATAGGACAAAAAATTCCTTCGTAATTGATTGGAATTAGAATTACGAGTGCAAACGTATTAGAAAGCCACAAAATAAAATGCTCATCGATGTGTCTAAGGTAAACAACAAAGAGTCAAATCCAAAGGGTAAATAAAAAAGATCAACACATTAAAGATAACCATATACATGACAAAACAACTTTACTCGAATAAAATCTATCAAAACAAAACAAACATAAGTGGCCCGAATTAAAAGTTTTCTATATGCTTGGACCTACTGTATGTGTATGTTCTTCAATAATTATAATAATAATAGTATCATGTCACATACTATATACTCTGTCGTATGTTTGTTGGACACAGATTTGAATTGAAATAAATTTTAATTATTAAATCAGTTTTTAATATTCTACTTTTGTTACATATATAATATTCTCACATTAAATTCTCTTGTTATTAGAAGTTACAAGTTTAGTGAAATCAGATCATCAGTTCCCATGCATTAATTTAAAAGGGAAAAAAAATATGAATCTAAAATTTTTAAAATTCACGTAATAATTTTTTTTAAGTAGGTGAGTTCTGTTAGCTTTTTTTTTTTACTAAAATAGACAAAACAGAAAACAAGCAAATTACATTAAGAATAATTCTATTTGCACACCAATATCAGCCACCAATGTATAATACGCATTGAAATATAAAATATATATATAATTTAATTTATTTTTAGTGTGTATTTAATATTTTAATTCATATTATACACTGATAGCTGATTTAGTACTTAATTTTAATGTACATCTAGCATAACCCGATAAGCGTAACTCACATACCACTACCTCAAGAGAGTATTTTGATCTTCAAAATCAAATTATGATGATCACACAAATTAAGGGAGTCTTAATGGATTAAGTTGTAAGTCTCAAAATAATGAGTCTCGCATAATACATTTTTAAAACCAGAATTTCAAGCAAGAAGGAACTAAACTATTTCAAATGGCAAAAAGTTCGTAAAAAAAACTGTATGTAGTCCAAATACTGACAGAACAACCCTGCATACAGTCTCATTTGGAATCGTAATAACGCAACTAAAGCTGACCATCACAATGATACAAGAATTCATTCATTTAAGGGAATAAAATATTGGAGACTAATTCATTTGTTAAAAGGTGAGAGAAAGTACATACATAGTAGAAAAAATTTGTGTATGAGAAGTGTCTATTGGATTTTATAAAAATAGTGTGAAATGTGATATAAATATAAGATATTTATATGTGATGAAAAAATTAGAATAATAATAACCTTATATCTCATAATTATTAAATTAATAAATATAAATATAATAATTGATACTCATTTATGTTAATATATTCGAATATTATTAAATTATATTATTATCCCTATTTTTTTTTAAAAAAATAAAGGCTCCAAAAAGCATGATACTCATTTATTTTCCTCTTGCAGCGCTACCTACTAGTACTAAGATATTCCTGCCTTAAACTTTCAACAACAATAATTAAGACATAAGGAAATTTCTTTAAAGAATTTCCTTGTCTTGCATATTCCAAGTGAAGTTATTATTATTGTTTTTGTCAAATATATATAGGATTTATTTATTTATTTTATGATTTTATAAATTTACATTGTGACATACATAGGGGTGTTCATGATCTGATCTGAATCCGATGAAATTTGAATTTTTTTTTGTTCAATTTTAAAGTGGCTCGAAATCGGCCCAAAAATTATGAAGCCAACTCGATTATTATATGAAGCCAACCCAAAAATTATGTATAGGAGACATTGATTAGAGTGGTAATCAGCGCCACAAACTTATATTTGAGAATTGAAACAACACTTTGTAGGTGAACATAAACCTTCCTTTGTTAATCAGTTTCTACGTATAAACCTGATGTACACGTAAAGTTTGAATTGGTTTACAATATCTAAGTCATATATATAACAATAATTAAGAAAAAAATTGATAAATAAAAAATAAATTAATAATAGTATTATTTATCAATACAGTAATAGAATATGAATGGAACATGA
The DNA here is from genome assembly GCA_036250425.1 of Stylosanthes scabra. NCBI lineage: Eukaryota > Viridiplantae > Streptophyta > Magnoliopsida > Fabales > Fabaceae > Stylosanthes > Stylosanthes scabra. The sequence goes on from JASCZI010000230.1 coordinate 12,060, forward strand.
CGGTGATGGTTATGCTATTTAAGAAATCTATTTGTTTAGAATTTATACTAGAGTTGAATTATATTTTAATATATATTAGTTGCATTTGACTATATTATATTTTATTTATATTAGACTTAAAAATTTGTATTTTGCGATTGATATATAATGTATATATATATTTTGAAATTTATTGTAGAAGACTTGAATTTTATTCGATTTTCACTCAACTCAAAAATAAAGATATTTCATCGGGTTTAGGATCGAATTAAAGTCTCAATAATAAATTTGGGATATATTCTGGGCCGAACTTGGATTAGAAGAGATCCGATTTAGCTCGACTTTATGAACATCCCTAACAAATATTACTCTAAAAGTTTCTAGATGAAATATCAAAGGTTAATAATGCTACTCTAAACAAGTACATTTTCCATTATATGAAACTTGAAAGTTGTAATCCTTAGTATTGTGAAAAATTAAATTATTTATCACTTGTATAACAATTTATTGATTTTTTTGTGCTAGGAATTCATTTTAGGAACTTAGGATGTTGAATATTAATGTTGAGACAAACCATACCCTAGAATCTTTTAACCAAACAGTTAGCTTCCAAAGTAGGATTATTAGAATGAAAGAAAGTTAACTGTTGCATGAATAGTCACAAATTATATTACAAGGACGATGAAAACATTATTGCATGTAAATTTTGCGAGAAAGCGAGAGGTATGAAGTAGTGAAAAAGAAAATTGGAAAATGAAGTGTTAAGTATCTATAAGTATATAGACAATAATTAATCTGTTTGTACCAATGTATACCTTTATACTCTCCAAAAGATCCACATGCCCACATTGTCCAGACATTGAAGAACAAAACGTGCAAGACAGCAGCTCCGCCAACAAAGCTTCCTCTCTCATTTGCTTCTTCCCCGGTCACCGTCATCACCGTTACTGTGCTTTCCTCCTCCTCCTCCTTCTCTAAGTGTTGTTGTTAGTTAATTGTTGTTGTTCTTGCTTTTTTTTCTTCTTTTATTTTAATCTTTGCACTAAGGTACATTATTTCTATGCTATACATAACTGTTTATATGCCAATGTACCTTCTTTATTTTGATATTGTATTCATGCGTTTGTTAATTTTTCCGTGTTGAGATTCACATTTTCCGTGTTGAGATCCATTTTTTTTTTTTTGTGTTGAGATTTGTATTGCTTTTTCTCTTCTTCTTATCGCTGCACAGAAAAAGGTGGACCGTAGTATAGAAAATATGGACCTCAGCACAGAAAAAACACAAATTTTGTGTGGTGATGTCCATATTATGCTGCTTCTTCTTCTTCTTCTATTTTTATTTTTGTGCTGAAGTATATTATTTTTGTGCTATATATAATTATTTTTATGTTATTGTACCTTCTTTATTTTGATGTTGCATTCAAGTGTTTGTGAATTTTTCTGTGCCAAGGTTCACAATTTCTATGTTGAGATTTAATTTTTCTGTGTTAAAATTCGTATTGTTTATTCTCTTCTTCTTCTTTTCTCAGCACGGAAAAAATGAACCCCAACATAAAAAAAATGACCTCAGCACATATTCCAATTATTTATGTGTATTGAGTTCCATATTGCTTCTTTTTTTTTTCTTCTCTCAGCACAAAAGAAGTGAATTCCAACAATAAAATTAAAAAATGCAGCAACAGCAATAGCGAAGGAGAAAGAACACAACAATGAACAATTTGACAACAATGGATTAAAAAAAACGAAGAAGCAGAATGAAGTCGATGAAGAAGAAGGAGAAGGAGAAGAATATTGGACTAGAAAAAGAAGAGATTAATGTTTTCAGAAAAAAAGAAGATATTACGCGCGTGTTTGGGGAAGAGGGAGTGAGGCGTCTGTTCTCACTCTCTCTATTGAGAGTAATTTTAGTAAAATTAATTGGAATATATAGTATATAGAGGTGTATAACGATACATGCATGTAGCATTATTAATATGGATAAAACTTAAATTTTTAAGGATAATTTTCCTATTCTTTTATAACACGGTGGTAATGATAATTAACAACAAAATGAGGTCATCCAGTAAAGTGAAATATAAAATAATATAATGGTATCTTTTAATATAATTTTTAAATTTTTAAAAATAGAAAATGTAGCCACCGTTTTTTGTGTTATATAATTTTTATATTTTTTTAAAAAAAAATAGAAATCACCATACCAATTTCTCGTTTATAGAAATTATAATTTTTAAATGCTGAAATCATCTTTGGTGTTTTTGTCTACTCATTTAAAAAAAAAAATAGAAATTGGATGATTTTACTTTTTTTTTTCATTTGTCTTATATTCTAGTAAGAAAATGTAAAATCCCAAAAAGCTCAATACTTTTAATGCTAGAAAAAAAAATATAAAGAGTAAATTACTAATATTGGCCATAAAACTTTCTAAAATTTGACAAATATAAAAATATCTCTCAATTATTTAAAAATATGATATAAAAATATTTTTAATTTTATTTTTCAATAACTAGAGACATTATTGTTATTAAAAAAAATTAAGGATATTTTATCTGTTTCCAAAACCATCATTCCATCAAGAAATGCTTAAAAGAAGATCAGCCTAAGGTTGGTTGCTAGCTGGTAATGAAGATCTGAAGAGTGATGATATAGTCAACGAATTGAAGGTGTAGGTGGGAGCAATAAAAGTAGTTGACAGAGGATGAAAATTTGAAAGTACAAGTCAACATCGAAGTCAATATCCTTTGTGTGTGTGTTTGTGTGTGGTAGCCCACACCATTGCCATTGCCATTATTTGCATTTGCTTCTTCTTCTTCTCATTACTCTCCTTTGACTTCATTTATTGCTGCAGGCACTCACCTAATTATGAGATCCTGTGAGTCTGTGACACCATTGTCTTGGATCAACTCCACTTTAACTCTTCCTCATTAATAATCATTTTCATCCTTCATATACGAACAAAAATGTTACACCAGTTTAATGTGGTACTATGTTTACATGTTAATATTAGGGATTAATATAAATAATAAAATTTTTGGAGACCAATTTGAAGAACACGAGAATTAATTTGAATATTAATTCAATATTGTTTTAAGTTAAATTTTAATTCATTTACAACAATCTTATAAAATTAATTTCTGATTTAATTGGGTTTCTTAATTTCAAGTATTTAAACACCCATACTAAATATATAAAAATAAAATAAAAATTATCTACCAAATTAACTAGTGTATAAAATGCGTGTTAAAATATTTAAAATAATATCCATATTATTTGATTCTCAAACTTAATTTAATCTTTGAATTTGATGATGGATAACTTTTTAATTTTTCTATCTTTCATTCCACGTAATTATGACATCCATATAATATTGACTCAGAAACAAAATTAAGTTATTACCACGTAAAATTTGAGAGATTAAGTTGAGTTAAATTTTGATGTATCAAATTGAATTACAAAATTAAATTTAAACCGTCATTTTTTATGTATTAAAATTTAAGTAATGAATTAAATCTCTGAAGGACTAAATTAAATCTTTACTTTATTACAATCTTTAAGGGTTTTTGTGTCAGACAATTTTGATTCAATTCAAACAATTATTTTATACGCAAAATCTTTAACCATGTAAATAATTATATGATAGAAAAGCTTCTCAAAATTTAAAATGATAATTTCATCTCATCTTTAATTAAAAACTTTAGTAACACATATCAAGAAAGACTAATGTCTTTTTGTTTAACGGGGACGAATAAATTTATTCAATTAAAAATAAAATAATACTAAGCTAAGTAATCAATATTTTTTTTTTCAACATTAGCCAATACACATAGGGCAGCATGCAAGCCCTAATCATCCCAAACTCATTCGAAATTTTATTCTCTCAAATCTTTATTTCACTTTCAACTTTTTGTTCGTTCACTCACCATAAAATCTTTCGTAGATCACATCCTCTCCTTCTCTCTAATTCTCGTTGTTCACTCTCAACTGCCGTTCACTCTCAATCACCGATACTCATCATCGCGTCGTTCCACTCTCACTTGCGTTGCCGCGGTATGTTCAAAAAATAAGAATTATCTTTGGTCCAAAATCTAGTTCAAAAAATAAGTTAAGGATTATCTCATATTTACAAGAGCTAATGTTAGACTTTTTTTATTTTAGATGATATGACACTTGACGATAATATATAGTAAAATTAAAAATAATAAAATTTTATTTTTTGTTTTTACTTTTTCCATAAAATTCTAAAAACAAAAAGTGCTAAAAATAAAATTAGAAAACTTAAAAGCAAACTAAACACACCATTAGCATTTCTTGATATGTGTTCTCTCTTTATGGAGATTATATGATATTATCTTGCCAGTGTAAGATAGAAAGGTGATTGATACAGGAGATAAAGAAAGATATAGCACTTACCAGATGAAATAATAATAGTTAAAAAAAAAAAAGCAAGTAAACGAAAGTAATAAAAAGTTGATAAACAAAAGTAATTATAGTTGATAAACTTTTCTTCAGCCTGTTTTGGAAGACATTGTTATTAATACGCACGTCCATAATATAGTGAATTTGGTTATAGAAAATTATAAAGTGAATACTTTTCGGGAAAAACATAAATTCCGGTACTTTTCCTAACTTTTATTGATTCTACATCAATCATCTAGTAAATTTGGTTGGAAAATTATAAAGTTGAATAATGCAAAACTTTAAGTCCACTCGTACTGACCATAGTTTAGCGATATACTCGGTATACCTGTAATCTGTAACCGTTGATTTTGATTTATATTTATATTTTAAATTTTTTTAATCAAAATCAAACGGTTACAAATTACAGGTATACCGAATATACTGTTGGAAAACTTTCCCATAGTTTAATATGTCCTTTTTTATGAACCCTTTCTTAATTTTCATTTAAAAAATTAATAAGGTATAAAAATACTTTTGAATTCTAGGAAGTAGAGAGAAACACAAAGTTAAGAGAGAATGAGTCAATTAGATTTAAACCTTAATTTATTTTAAGAGTGATACTAAATGTACACTAAAATCAGTCATCAAAATTAACTATCAGTGTATAATACATATTGAAATATAAAATATATTTGTAGTTTAACTCATTTTAATGTACATTTCATATTTCAATGTGTATTATACATTAGTGGTTTATTTTAATATCCGATTCAAATGTGTAAATAGAATTGTTATTATTTTTTAAAAAAATATTGGATAGATATCAATCAATTGATAAAAGAACCAATTTAACATATAATGTATTTTCAATAATAATTCAACCATTGCATGAGTGCCGTGGGAGAAGGCGCGGCATTGGTGGCAGCGTGAGTGCCGCTGGTGAAGGCCACGGCATTGGGCCGTTGGGGGTGACGCCGAGTGTCCCCGCGGCACTGGTGGAGGAGAGGGTGCCGTGGGTGATCCCCGCGGCATTGGTGCACAGGTTGTCCTATAAATATAGGTGGGTGGGTGCGGAACTCTTGCACCACCGCATCCTACTTCTCATTTTTTTCCAATTTGAGTATTTTTTTTGTAGCTCTTATGTAGTTTTGGAGCTCTAGCGTGAGAAAAAAATAATAATAAGCCGCACAAAGGGACGAGCAACATGGCGGGCCGACAAGGCGAAGAGCAACTCGAACGCAATTCGGATATCAACCGGCTGGACCGAATCCACCACGTGGCCGGAGCGATAGGATTCTAGGTTAGTACGGTAGATTTGTCACGCTATAAGTATTTTAGCTATTCAATTTGTATGGTAGTTTGTAATCAGTTAGCACTATATGATTTGAGATGTGTTAAGTTATATGACTTGTCTGTGTGATATATTTAATTGGAAAAAATGGACACAATGGGTAGGAAAAGAGCTATTTGGGGGAAATTAGATATTAGCTTGTGGAGAATAAAGAATGCCGTAAAAAAGTAAAGAAAATGATCTAGTGATTACAATAGCATGTAATTACAATAGCTTTGTTGTCCTTTTTTTCCTGTTAGGCATGTGGGACTCCGGCAGTGGCGTCGCAGTAGAGAGCCATCGAAATGGGTGGAATTGGGAATCAATAACGGAGAATGGCGAGGGAAATTTGATCCGGTGATAATTCCCCTAACATCAGCCGATTAAACGAACGTCGCAGCATTCTCTGAGGAAATGCCATGGCTGAGATATGACTACCTCCTTCTGACAGCCAATGGCCATATAAGGAATTATTTTCTTTTTGTTTGTAGTGAAAGATGTACATCAGAGGATGCTATGAGGCATCCAAATATGTTGTACTAAGTGTGGTGTTGTAAACCGTTAGTTAGCGAGAGGCATCCGAATATGTTGTACTAAGTGTGGTTTTATAAATAACATATTGTTGTTAATTAATTAGTTGATATATTACTATGATATGTGATGTTGTGAAGTGGGTTAATTTCTAGCTATATATATACAATGTAATGTGATAAATATTCTTAATGAAGTTTATTTTATGTGTACTTAATTATTGTATTGTTCTTGTACTACCCAAGTAAATTAATATTACTAATTAATTAATTAAGGTATTATTGATCATCTACTTTATTATAATAATATACACCCAAAACTAAAGAACATTGAATTTTTTGATTTTTAAATAGTTAAGTGAAAATGTAATAATAATAATAATAATAATAATAATAATAATAATAATAATAATAATAATAATATCCTGAAAGTGGAAACCTTAGCTTACCTGCTAGCTTTGATGTATCTAAATATAGTATAATACTTGTAAGCCAACACATGAACACGTATATAAGCCTGTCATTGATGATTTCCTATCAACTTTATAATATTATTCTTCCAATTTTAACCGCAGGACCCACGGACGCTCGCGCCTCGGGGGATTTTTCCGACCATGCCACCCCCGGCTTGCTTGGTCCCGTATATCCACGAGGCCGGATTTGGTGGTCCCCTGCAGATGCGCCCGTTTGACTACGACATGCCCTTGGTATCCGCACTGGTAGAGCGTTGGCGACCGGAAACGCACAGTTTCCATCTGCCATGGGGGAGTGCACGATCACCTTGCAGGTACTGCTGTTGGTCGCTTGTGGAGTTTAAAATCTTGTGCATGTTGAATGTATTTTGGAAATCGTGTCTGCAGCCAGTTTTATTTAGCAGTTATTCAATGTATGCAAGATATGGCCTATCATCTCGGACTGCGCACAGACGGCGAACCGATCAGCGGGTGCGTGCGGGACTTCCAGGTGTGGTATGGGACAGACACCTGGGAGATGGCCCAGCAATATCTGGGCGGACGTCCCCTGGCTGGAGGGGGAAGAATTATGCTGGGGTGAAGATGACCTGGCTAAGGCAGTGAGTGCAGATGACTCCGGGGGACGGGGCTCCGCCGGATGTGCTGCGGCAGTATGCCCGATGCTACATCATGATGATGATCAGGGGTGCCTTGTTCCCCGACAAGACCAAAAATATCGTGTTGCTGCGGTGGGTCCCGTTACTGCGAGACTTTGACTTGTGCAGCACTCTATCATGAGGCTCGGTCGTTCTGTGCTGGACATCCCACCACCTCTGCATCGCGAGCAGGCGCGACAACATGGAGATGAACGACTTTCTACCCCTTGTGTTATCATGGATCTACCAGAGATTCCCACGCTTCTGTCCACCCAGCAGAAGCGTCATGGTCTTCCCCCTTGTTTCACGGTATGTTCTATTTCATGCCTTATTCGTCATGCACTAACTTTATTATCGTTGGAGTAACTAATGCTTCCTGATTGCGAATCAATTGCAGGCTGAATGGACTAGCGCAGACCTCCCGAGACACTCACGCCCGACGGCAACTGGAGTTCCAAAACGAGCTAGATCGGGTCGGCGTCGACGATGTACGTATTCCCGAACTTGTAAGATGTTCCCTACGTGTTTTAATTTGAATCGTGTGTGAGGGTAACTTTTATTTGTGTCGTGGTTTCAATTCATGTGGACCCCGTACATGGCACCCCAATGGCGCACCATCGAGCCCGCCTGGGTCAATGAGGCGGGCGAGATCCAGACATGGCTTGCGACGGTGCCGATTGTTCTTTTCATGTACGTCAGGTTTCATCACGTCGATCGAGTGAAGAGGCAGTTCGACGGTGAGCTGCCCGTCCCCTTGGACCCTGTGAACCTGGACGGGTTCCTTGGAGCCACGGCCAGAGGCGACGACAGATGGTGGCCCGATGAGCTTGCATACTGGTACGGCCTCTGGCGCAACCGGATGTCCCGAGATCATCAGATTCAGATCATGCCCACCCGGCACCCCGGTTGGCCCAACAGGGAATACACTGACTGGTGGGCGGTTGCCTGTCGCCAGCGGTTCCTGACCCAGGATCGCCTGCTGCAAGATCCCAGGGGATTTCAGTTGCCGGGTGATGTGCCCCCAGCTGCGTCTCAGGAGAGAGATCCGATCGTCCTTCCGCGCGATGCCCCCGCCCGCTGAAGACGGGCGCAGATGCAGCGCCCTGATATCCGGCGGAAGGGTGAGGGGCCAACCAGCAGTGGGCGGGTGGATCCGCAGCCGGGCGGGGACGATGAGGACGAGGAGGCAGAGTACGCTCGACAGGAGGACATTCCGGAGGGGGGTAGGGACCAGGATCCGGGGGAGACGGCTCCGCGACACACGACCCGGACCTCGACTTCTTCTCCGGCACGGATGTCGACCTGGCTCGGTTCATGGAGTATGGCGGGGGCTGCGGATCAGGATTCGGGTCGCAACCCGGCGACCAGGGGGACCGTCGCATCGTTACGGCCCGACGAGTGACATGTACGAGTTGTTTTCGTGCGGGGAGCAGACGATGGATCAGATCGCACATGGGTATGTGGTGTCCCGCGCCACCGATGATGAGGTTTACAGGCCGAGCCCCCCTCTGCAGCCTCGCCATGACCATTCCCAGCCGTGTCAGGGGTTTCAATACTACCAGCCCTCGCAGCAGTCGTTCCTTCACACTTTACCGCAGTAGCAATATCAGCTGCCCTCGCCCCATTGCCAGACGTACTACTAGCTATCACCGCAGCCGTCGTAGCCGTCGTATCCGTCGCCTTCATGGGCTCAGTCACATTACTAGTCCACTGTCAGCTATCACACACCGCCCCCGCAGCCCCAGCACGACGATCAGGCGCACCAGATTGTCCGCCCACGGGCACAGCGGCCACAGAGGGATCGCCATCCGCCCCCCTGAGGCACATCATCACATCTCCACCATCGCCCGGCGCACGAGGGCGACCGGGACTAGGTAGTTGGTCATGTTTGAGTTAGTTTTTTCCTTTATGTATCATGTATCTTTGAAACTCTATGAATGTTCAGTTAAGATGTAATCATCTATTTTTCAGCTTTATGTATTTGTGGTTCTTAGGTGGGACGGGATTTCATTATGTATTGCTCTTTCGGTTGTATTTGTTGGACTGTTGTTTAACTTTGGTTTTGCATTTTGACCCAATACATAGCCACGTTTAATTATTGCTCTTTTATGACAAATGATAACATCATTAAACACAAACGCTTCTTCATTACACGAACGATAACAGCTGAACTTTAAAAGAAAATTACAAAACACATCATGAGGAAACAACTAATTTGGCACGCTAAACCCTATCGTGCCCACCGCACTGCAAGGTCACTAGTCTCCGTGGGGTGCATTAGGACACCCACCTTTGGTGTGCCCCTCCTATCGGCACAAACTGCATCTCTTCTCGGCGTGCTCAACCAAGTCCATCTCGTTCCTAATGCGGGTGGAGACGGGACGACCTTTCTTCTTGTGTCGCATGCCTGGGTTCGGTCGGATCGTGGGGCCATTCCACTCAGGCCACAGGCTCTCATCAGGGATGGGCGAGAACTCTGCCCGGTAAACACTGAAGTGAAGAGAGAGTGCATGCTGTATACGGGGTCCACAAACTGCCCCCATTCGATTGTCGCCGCGACGCAGCTGGCAAGGGCGTGTCGGCACGGGTAGTGCAATGACTGGAATTCCCCACAGTCACAGGTGCCTTGCCTAAGCCGGACACGGAATGAGCATCCGAACGAGCCACTCAGTTCCTCGAGCTCCTCGACGCTGAACACGGATCCCATTCGATCGCAATGGGTAACGCGCATCTTGCTGAGGTCCTCGCGGCTCCTTTCTATTGCAGCCAGCAGTGTCTGTGAAAACCTCATGCCGGCATTCACCAGTGCCACCGACTCCCTCCCCTTTCTAACAAATAACTGTTGGAGGCGGTCATAAGTGGCTCGGATGATCGCCGCGACTGGAAGCCGACGGGTCCCCTTCAGCACGACGTTGATGCACTCAGAAAGGTTTGTCGTCATGTGGCCCCAACGGCGGCCCTCGTCAACATGCTTCATCCACAGATCCTTGCGGAATAACCAGGCCTAAGCATGCATGTCCACTGAATGCACCTCCAGGCATTGCAGGTAATGCTCCGCAGCCTTCAACGATGCACTGTAGGCAGCGTTGGCCATCAGGTCTTTCCCCCGGGTGTTTCTGAACCTCGCCATGAAGTTCGCCCCCATGTGCCGGATGGAGTATGCATGGTGCGCACTAGGGGGGCCCACCCGTTCCTCGCGTCGTTAAGTGCGGCTCTGATCGCATTAGACCTGTCGGAAATGACCATGAGACCCTGTTGGGGAGTGACGTGTCTTCTCAAGTTTAACAGGAAGAATGACCACGCCTCGGTCGTCTCAGACTCAACAAGTGCAAACGCAATCGGCAATATGTTGTCGTTCCCATCTTGCGCCACCGCGATCAACAAAACCCCACCGTATTTCCCGTACAGGTGGGTCCCATCGATGGAAATGAAATTCTTGCAGTGCTTGAAGGCTTCAATGCACGGGGTAAACGACCAGAAGACTTTGTCGAACTGTCGAGATCCATGATCCAGGCGATTCCCGTCGTAATACGGCACCGTTTCGAAGTCCGTAACCGTACCCGGCAGGAACATCTGCAGAGCCTGCAGTAGCCGCGATACCCTGTTGTACGACTCTCCCACTGCCCATACAACATAATCATTGCCTTCCTCTTCGCGATCCAGACTTTGCGGTAAGAAGTCTTAAAATGGTAGCCTTGCTGAATTGCACTTTGAAAAATGGGGACGGACACGGATGGATTGGTCTTCACCATTGGCAGAATGACGGCGGACATGAGGCTGCTGTCCAACTGAGAGTGGTCAGCCGACATGGTCGGAGCAATGCACATGTGGGGACCCCCAAACTTCCGAACCTCCCTGCATCAGCAGCAACGGTGCTTACGAGGGGATACATACTTATTCATTTAGAAAACACACAATTGGAGCTGCGGGTTGGAATCACTTACTAGTAACCGAGGTTCTGCCTCAAGGCAACGCGAATGCTCCAAGGGCATCCATCCGTCGCGTGCTTGCACCGGCAGTGGTACTTTATTCTGTCCGACTCAATAACCCTATACTCTGTATTTCGCCGAATGCTGTAATTCTTTACTGCAGTCTGAACCACTTCCCGGTTGCGCATCCGATGGCTGACTCGGATCTCTGCCCCCCGTCCGTGTTATAGTCGTTGCCGATTCCCGCATTCAACGAATCCGAACATGCGCATTCATCTAGATCGAGCTGCTGGAAATAGCATGGCATGTCCTCCACCCTTGGGATTGGCGGCGGGGCCGGAAGGACATGATGGGGACAGCTAGCTGAACGGGTCTCCGGACCGCCCGCACCACCTTCCTGCGTGTCAGAGGATGACGCAGTGCTCGTAGCATAGTCGGAATCATCCTCTTCTGACTCTGAATGACCCATCGCCGCTTCGGTTTTTGGAGCGGGGGGTTCAACAATCCGGACCGGTGTCGCCGCAACCGGCAGGTCAGCCGGGATGCGGCCAACCTCAACCAAAAAGTCCATGACGTGTTGGGGCATCAGTCTACGGTGACATCCGAATGTGACGCAGACGTGCTCATCGTTAAATAACCAGACCAGCAGATGCAGGAACCTTCCGTCGGGCTGCCGCTGCAGGGAGCGATACCCGACTTTCCTTATCTCCGTGAATCCGCCACCTAGGTGGTACAGGAACACTTCTTGTAACTCCGCCGGGGTGCTTATATCGGCGTGTTGGAAGACCACCAGTGAGTCGGATTGGAACCACACTCCGTCCTGTCGCTCAAGAGCGACCGCATTCGGGTGCAACCGTATTACCAAAAGGCTGAGGTTGATCCATAGCACAAGGGTTGGGGAGGGAGAGCAAGGGAGAGGATATGGATTAGTGTGGAGTGTGTGGAATGAGGAATTGAGGTCCATAGCCCTGCTTATATAAGGTTTTTGCCGAACCAGTGCCGCGGGCTCATGCTGAGGCACTGCATAAGCCTAGTGCCGCACCCTGACCATGAGGCACCATAAAATCACCAGTGCCGCCCCTAACCCCTGCGGCACTGGGCTTGGCCCATCTCGCCTCTATCCCCTGCGGCACTGGCCCAACTAAAAAGGTGCCAGTGCCGTGCCCTAACCCCACGGTACTAGAGCATCTTAATCCCTCACCCAACCCCCACGACACTACTAATACGACCTAAAAATATAATTATTCATGATTTTATTTGTTTACGTAAATTCCATATTTTATTTATTTATATAAAAAAAATCCTATATATAAATGTTACCAACCTTCAATCTTCACATTATAGGAATAAAGTTTCATATATTATAACAAAACTTTAGGTATATCGTATTTTATTAGTTTTAGCCGTACATTATTGTTGGGCATTGCGACCATGTCTCATAGAAAATTAAAATAGAGAAGTAGGAAAGAACAATAACACAATCACAACACAAAAAAATTAATGTGGAAACTCAAAAACAGGGGAAAAAAATCACGGCCGTTGCCAAACGACAACCAAAAAAATATTATGTAAAATATTACACCCCAATATTTTCTACTCCGGCACCAAGCACTCCCTACACTCTCAATTACTACGCCCTCCATACTCTTACAAAGAAGAACTCTAAAGTACAAGAAGGAATTTAAAAGTCATACAATGTGTATTGACTTGGTGCACTTGAAACTCTCAACTTAAGTCTCTATATATAGTATAAAGGCTCACCCACACTTCTTACATTAAGCGATGTGGGACTTCTTATACACATTATTTTCAACCAAATCCAACAATTATAAATTATTATTCTTATTATTATTATTATTATTATTATTATTATTATTATAAAATTAAAATAAACAACTGAAAAATTATAATATCTATATTTGTTTAAATATTTAGAAATTCTCTTATTAAATATATTTGTGTTTTTCTTTTCAGCCTCCGTGAGAAGACATTTGAAGGTGATATTCAAAATTTGGCTAAGAGTGAGACTAATGAAGGACAGGAACATATCATGGGCAGTGGCAGACATAAATTAAGAAATGTAGGGTTACGAGTATGAATTGAAAGGTCAAAAGTTGGTAATTTATATTTTTTTACTAATTTAATTAATTAATTAAACAGTTTTGCAGCATGCATATCTATAAAGCTTCCACGATAAAAAAAATAATTATATTTTTTATTTATTGTATAAATAATTATTTAAAATGATGAATACGACTAAGTAATTGTATAAAATATTTTATATTGTTAACAAAAAAATTAAATTTTAATATATAAGATAAAATTTTAAGATTTAATTATTTTGTTGGTTTCTATAATTTTATTAAATTTTTAATTAGATGCATGTATCATATTTGATTTTATAATTAAGTTTTACCATAACAAAAAAAATTAAATATAACAAAATATTTCATTATATAAAAAAAAGAATATACTTCTTTTTAAGATACACATCTTAAATGAATATAAAAAATATAATGATCAAATTGAAAATTAGAGGACCATATAAATAATTTAAACTAATATTTGAAAACTAAGAAAGAGAAAAAGGAAATTTCCCAAGTTATGCAAATGACCCACCAGTGTTGTTTGTGTATTCATTATTATTGTGGAGACAATCATTTGCATTGCACATTATTTGCACGTATATCATATCATTCTCATGAACAAGAACATCACAGTCATCCCTTTCTTAGTTACTTACCAAGCAATCAATTACTAGTCCACAATGCTTCAAAAAGAGAGAAGCATATATGCATTTACAATGCTTCAATCATGGCTTTAATTAATTTTGACTCTTATCTTTTAGTTTTAATTTGTTCTCATCACATTCTCACTTAATTACTACCTAACAAGTACCAACCAAACCGACACAGATATTCCCAAACATCATCCATGTGCTTTTCCTTTCTATTTGGTGGGGCGAAATTAAAGCTGGAAGAACCATGGTTCTCAAAATTGGTGCTATTCCTAGTCATACATGTTTGTCTAACGTGTTTGGAAAATGGTAAGAAAAAAATTAGAAATTATATAGTATAGACATTGATATTTAACCAAATTTATTTTAATATATTTTCGTCCCATTGATCCGTCACTTAATCTATATACACTTTACATTTTGGCGAATCCATTTTTTTTCAGGTGGCCAATCCATCTAAATCATATAATTCACATCCTATTTAATTTGATTTCTCCAATTTTCTGAATATAAATTTAGTCATGACCTTTATTTAATTACTACTTTATCCCATAATTTTATGATATAATTCATGAAATTGCAGTTGATCCGTTCAAATGTGAGAGGTTAGTTCCACATCTTTAAAAGTAAAAAGAAGTGAGAAGTTTATAAGATGATAGACTCATTTACTTGACACCTTAAGGTTTTGAGTTGAAAGTAGTGTCTTCTCATTTTATGTTCTCTCACTTGATTCACGAAACTTATTCCGTCTGAATGAATTTTTAATTTTAACGAATCTTGAGACAAATTCTGGACAACAATATATTCTATTCTAAATTCGTCTAAATTTCGTTTCAAAATTTGGCGCCAAATTTTATTTATTTAGCGATATAATTTTTAAACTAATTAGCAATGGATTTAAGATAAAAACTAGAAGTTGTATGTAATTTGTCTAAATGTGCGCAATAACTTCAGACGAATTTGGGACGCATTTTGAAAATATTAAATCTATTAAATTTATCTATAATTTGTCTCTAACTCTTCCAAGTTGCCCAAAATATTTTCGACAAATTTAGGACAAAAGTAACATTTTTAAATTTCATCTTAAAGTGTATCATTATTTCAAACACTTGTTAAAATTTTAAAGTTTAGTATAAAAATATTATTTA
The DNA here is from genome assembly GCA_036250425.1 of Stylosanthes scabra. Lineage (NCBI taxonomy): Eukaryota > Viridiplantae > Streptophyta > Magnoliopsida > Fabales > Fabaceae > Stylosanthes > Stylosanthes scabra. The sequence goes on from JASCZI010000230.1 coordinate 27,216, forward strand.
TATTATCTTCGTCTATAATTTGTTCCAAACATTAATAAATATTATATAATCATAAAATGAATAATATTAATACTTATGCATAATTAAAAATTATTATAAAATTATTAATGACGAATATTTTTAATATATATATATATATATATATATATATATATATATATATATATATATATTATC
>JASCZI010000230.1:27481-42232 GCA_036250425.1 Stylosanthes scabra
ACTCAAGAAACATGGGTTTGAACCTTGCCTTCTACGGTTTATTGAATAAATTTATAAGGATAGAGTATGGTTTATATATGGAGAGCTAGAGCACATGCGAATGACTAGGGGTAGATAAGCGGGTTGTTGATTGATTCGTATATAGCATTCGATTTAAACCGTTCAATTTTCTATATTGGGTCGATTTCGTTTGAAATTTGTTCAAAATAATCTATTCGAAATCCGTCTAAAATGCATCATATTACGTAGAAATTTGATAAATAAATGTCCATCTAAAATCTGTTGAAAAATTGTTTTAAAAAAATTTCGGACGGAATTTCACATGGAATATAAATTAGCAACAAGGGTTTTTGAGACGGAAAAAATTCGTTCGAATTTTGTCCCAAAAAAAATTTGTCTCTAATTTGTTTGAAATTTATCTCAATTTTGTCTCAAAATCTGTCCGAAAACAACAAATTTTAATAGTGTTTCCCGATGGTTAAGTGCTCTCCAAAGTGGCCTAACAAGTGCTATCAGAGCCGATGGTCGATCGGCCTGGTTTTAAGGAATATTTATGAGAAGCATCAAAAGTTTTCTCGACAATATGGTTCGAGAGGCGAGTTCCGCAGTGTGGTGCGGCGATGTGATGGACAAATACTCAAATGTGGTGAAGGAGCTAAAAGAGGGGGAATTGATTGTGCTCGATGTGAAGACTTACACTTGATGGGGAAATCCTTGAGTTTCAAGTATGAGATGTTAGTCCTGCATCTTTGAGACCAAAGAGAAGTTACTTAACACCTTAAGATTTTGAATTGGATGTAGTGTCTTCTCATCTTATGTTCTCTCACTTGGTTCCTCCCTGAAGTTTCCTCGATGGTTAAGTGCTCCCCACACTGGCCCAACAAGTAGTATCAGAGCCGATGGTTGATCGGCCTGGTTTTAAGGAGTATTTATGAGAAGCATCGGAAGTCTTATCGACAATAAAATGGTTCGAGTGGCAAGTTCCGCGGTGTGGTGCGGCGATGTGATGGACGAATACTCAAATGTGGTGAAGGAACTACAAAAGGGGAGTTAACTGTGCTTGATGTGGAGACTCACACTTGAGCAGCTTGATGTGAAGCTGCATTTCTTCACGGTGACATAGACAAAGAAATTTACATGGAGCACCAGAGAATTTACTAGTTAAAGGAAATGAACAACTTGTTTGCGAATTGAAGCGAAGCTTATATAGACTGAAGCAAGCTCCAAGGCAATGGTACATGAAGTTTGATTCCTTTATGGACCATCATGGGTATAGTAAGACATCTTCTAATCATTATGTTTATGTTAAGAAATTCTCTGATGGTGATTTTATATTGCTCATGCTGTTGGAGTAGTTAGTCGTTTTTCTCTAATCCTGGCAAAGAACACTGACAAGCATTGAAGTGGATTCTTAGATACCTTAATGGTACTTCTAAAGTATGTTTATGCTTTGGGAGTGGTTAACCTGTGTTTGATGGTTACATAGATACAGATATGGCTAGTGATCTTGATTCTAGGAAGTCTACTTCTGGTTATTTGATGACTTTTGTAAAGGGAGCTAAGTCTTAGCAATCCCGACTTCAGAAGTGTGTTGCCTTGTCTACAATAAAGGCTGAATACATTGCTGTTGTTGAAGCTTCTAAGAAACTCTAGTGAATGAAGAAATTTCTATAAGAGTTAGGCATCAATCAAGAGAAATTTGTGATATTTTGTGACAGGCAGAGTGCTATCAATCTCAGCAAGAATCCAACATTCCATTCCATATCAAAGCACATGGAGGTGAGGTATCATTGGATACGTCAAACGCTTGAGATGAACAAATATGCATTTAAGAAGATCCATACTGATGAAAATGGTTTAGATATGATGACTAAAAATTTACCTGGAATGAAGGTTGATTCTTACAAGAAGAAAGCGGGCTTGGTGGAGCAGTCTAACCCCACTTAAGTCGGTGAGAGAGAGACTTATTGGTGGGTCCCCAACTCAAGTGGGGGCCCACATAACTTAAACCTAAAAAAAAAAGAAGGGGCATAAGTCACGAGCTGAGAGAGAAATACAAAGACAGAGGTGTGAGAGAAGAGTTACGTCATCAAAGAGAAAAACTGGAAAAGCGCGTTCCAAAATGCATATTTTGATTTGATAAACTTGCTCTATTTTTTATGAAATTTTAGTACGTTATTCCTGGTGTAGTGCTGAACATTAAAATATATATAATACCATAATATTAGTTAATCATGCTGCAGACATAATTATCGATTAATAAGATATTACTATGTCTTCATCATATAATATATATATATATAATTACGACTTTTTAAAACTAATATATAAATATATCTACTTAATAAAAATAGAGCCATGAACCATAGTTACAAAAACTTTCTTTTAATACATCAATACACATATACATATTTGTCAAATGGTTCAATGACTCAATACATAATCTGCGAAGCTTAGGTTAGAATACTAAACATACATACATACTATTCTACCGTAAAAAATTTCTAGGTCTCCATGAAACGTACACAATGACATTCTTAAACACAGCAGAGAACTTCTAAGACATCGAAAAATATTCATTGCTTTGCCTGTTTTTCAGAACTCGAACCTGTATCTGAAAAACATGAGAATAATACGGATGAGAATCACCGACCCATGGATTCTCAGTACGGGAAAAGCGCTGAAACTGTATAAAGTAAACTAGGAGGATCCCGCAAGGCCATCCTACTCGATCACAATTAGGTATTAACATCATTCCTCACTTCGTTTTTTCCTTAATCCTTTCTGTTTTACATCCTTAGGTACTTTTACCTCTACTTTCTTTTCCCTCTCATTCTATTCTTTCATCATCATTAACATCTTATGTTTGGGGTTGCTAATTCCTATTACTTTTTCTCTTATTTACTACTTAGAATCTACCGTCTTATTCTAAGCTAGTTCATCTTCTTCACTTTTCTTTCGCCATCATTTCATTCTTTTAACTTCACATCATGCTCATAGCGGCATTCCTACGCCACTATGAGAAACATCAAGGGTTTGCCCACCCATACAATACACACAAGCAATTCATTACAAGTTACTTATACACTTAGCATATAATTAAACCAAACAATTTCACACCTAACAATATCACACAAATGTATATGATAAATGCATGTTCCTGTGGCTAATGAACTCATTTGGTCGGTTATACTAGCCAACTCGATCGATCCAGTATATATACCGAATCATTCTCAGAACGCACATCCTCGAGGATGTTCTTTTACGCCCCAACACTATAAAATAATTCATCGTGGGGTTTTCCATTTAATCAAAATGCGCCGTTCTTTTATGACATCAGCGTTCTTTTTACACCTCATACGTTTGAGAATCCGCTATTGTCAGGTTATAGGGATGATAATTCCGAAGGATCCCCCACACTCAACCTGACTCACGTAAATCTTTTTATCATTCATCTCGAGAGGACCAACCCGGGGTTTTCATCAATTTTCATCATTAAAGGGTTACTCTCGAAGCGTAACACTAAAGAGATGAGATTGTTTTATCCTTAGTGCAAAGTTTAGATCCTTGTAGCAAAGAATGATAATTGCGATATTCAGTTCCAGAATTATCAATTCTATTTATTAATAAATAAACTTACATTGACAGACAGAACGTCAAAATAAACTATGTTCACACAAGTTTCATAATATATGAATAAAATTCATACTATAGTGTGAGCCAATCATGAACACCTAGCATAACATTAACATTTAGTTTTTGGACAGAAATATTAACTTGTAAGCGATATTCTTAGTACAGTAATCAAACATTGATAATAAATCTTGTCAAATAATAAGTCTATCTTTGTACAGACCAACTATTTACATGGAACCAAATAATTATCACATGTTTATTACCACAAGTGTTTATGTAGTTTGGCCAACTACAAAACATCCTTTGGGCCGGTCTGCACCCTCATAAATTACAAACACAAAATTCTTTTAGTGCGGCTTGCCAAATATTTTCCATAAAATCCTGTCAAATAATAAGCCTATTTTTGGATCGACTCATTATTCACATAAAAATTTTGAGAATTACACCTATTTATTACCATATATATTTTCTATCAATTGGTCAAACACCAACCTTTCTTTGGGTCGATTAGTGATTGCATAATTAAATAGAAAATAAGCATAAGGTTCGATGATTATTATTTGGCCAGATAATAAATTTACTTTGGGGCGATTATTGTCCGTATAAACAAAAGTATTGAATCATTCTTAATTACCCAACTGTATAATTATCTTTAATATGCCTGTAATTCTGCCAAATATGGATCTTCCTTTGGGCTGACCAATATTCGCATGAATTATAAAATAAATATTCCTAATATTTCAAAATAAATCGATTTTTACAAAAGAGGTTTGGTAGCATAATGTTCAACCAATTTACTCCAAAACAAAAGACTTATAAAATAGATGGATATAATATTATAAAATGTTACTAATTTTCTTATGTAACAAATTCAGATGCTTATACAACAAAATAATAAGACACAATATAACAACCATATAATATTATGTATTCTTAATAGTTATACTATACATATATTCTCTGGATAACAAAACTAAACTCCTAGTATATCTTAAAGAAATCAACTTCCAAACAAAATATGTATATCATCAACTAATTATGAATTAAATATTCATGTCTTTAGATTCTTGCCAAATAAATAAATAAATTAAAATATGACTTGATATACAAGTATTTTGAAATTTATTTATTTATTTTAATTTTATAATAACTGAATCTATATTCATAAATAACATAATTTTAAATTAAATAATAAAAAGAATATAGATAAATTTTCGCTCAAATCTAATTATATAATAAAATAAGAGCAGTTAATCCATAATATAAATAATACATACACCAACGAAATCTCAATTGTAAATATAATGTGTATATGTATAAATAGGTATGGAACCATAAATTTTGATGAGAGACTATTATATAAAACTTAATTTCACTTCAATATAAAACTTAATATCACACATACTTGTGATGCACCGTGCGACTTATTCATGAGCTTTATATGTATATATACATGCCAATTGCCACACATATGCATAAAGTCATCACACAAAACAAAAGGTAATAAAATGAAATAAAACCCAAAGCCTTATTATAATGAGACCACGTTATGCATTACCGTAAATTCGAGGTATATATATATATATATAAAAGAAATCGAAGATACAGTATCGAACAATCAATTCCTTTATAAAAGGTCTTGGCGTGTTGAGCTTGCCCTAATTCAGCGAACAGCTAATCACGTTGCTGATGCTTTGGCAAAATATGCTGTTATGCAGAATGTTGATCAAGTGGAGTGGCTTATTCCAAATGATGATTTGAAGGAACTCTTAAAGCATGACTTCCTAGATTAGTATCTTGATTGTGCTGCTTTGCAGCTTTCGCGTTTTTGTTTTCTATTTCATTCTTGTCACCAAAAAAAAAATTCCTTTATAAACTGAATTAATCCAAAGATCGGCAATGTGCCGATCACAATTTCTTTTCCTAAAAAAACTTCAAATTGATACACGAACAAAATTAACCAAAGCTAGAATTCATATATATTTAAATTTCCGAAAAAATATATACATATATAACAAGAGGAAATCCAAATCAAGATTCAATAATATATGAGAAAAAATTATAATTTCTCAATGATTTAATGATAGATGGCTCTTATACCATTGTTAGAATTTTTGGATTCCTTAACCATAGGATTATCCATATCAAATCATTAAGAAATTAAATACCTGAATGCGGAAGCGTACCTGAATTGATAGGCATGATTATTGATCTTAATTTGTTGTTTTTAATCCTGATTGTGATTTTTTGGTCTTCCTCAACCATAACCTTCTGTATTCGTAATTACAACTCTCTGATGGGAAATAATTGCAAGTGATGGCTTAGATATGTTGGGACCAAAATCCAGAAACTCTATTTATATTTGGCTATTAGCACCTATTAAACCCCGAAGGCCCAATAAAATAGTTAGTATTGGTTTTATTCTCATTAGACCCAAATCCGTAAGTAATCTTGACTTATTCCTTTTATTATTTAAACCAATAATGAGATCACTTTATATAAGTCAAAATATAAAATAGCTAATATAATTATACTTAATTATATATATGTATATAGCCACGAAATAGATTATGAAAATAAAATTTTCTAACACTAATCTTTTATGCCAAACCTATTTTTCAGAATCTAAAGAAGAGAAACAAGTCACATTTTGATCTTTTAAATTATCTAGAGTGAGACTATAGACATTGTCACACCTTTTAGCTAAGAAAATAATAGAGCTATTAAATTCATGTACTACCTTGCATTCGATTTTACTGAAGGTGACAAGATAATCAGCGTCACACAATTGATTAATGCTAATCAAATTGCGTCTAGCCCATCGACTAGGTACACTTTGTCCATGTTAGTTGAAATGTTCTTACCAGCTTTTTCAATGGCTATTATCTTACCCTTATCATCATCTCCAAAGGTTACAAATCCTCCATCATATTTGTTTAACTCGATAAAGAATGTTGAATATCTCCTCATGTGCCTTGAGCATCCACTATCTAGATACCACACATGTTTTCTTCGTTTGGATGTCAAGCAAACCTGTATATGACATTATCAAACTCTTGGTATCCGAATGTTCTTGGATCCTTTAATGTTAATTCTTCTTGGTTGTCCAAGAGAGTTAAAAACGCAAATCACATTATATAGACGACCATTTATAATTCTTTTGGATATGAAGCATTGAGGGGCTGAGTGGTCAAATCAATTGCAATTCCCACAAGTATTTTTTCTAGTAGTTTGAAGAGGATTTCGATTTATAGAAAACTTTGGCATTTTGTTTGGTTTGAATAGGAGGCTTGGCAAAACTTTGTTTTGAAGTGAAAATTTTAAAATCATCTTTGAAAACAATTTTATTTTTCTCAACAGCCAATACCAGATTATACAAAAAGATGCCTTTGTTTAGCAAGAAGTTCATCAAGGTTGTTAGAGCCGTGAGTGAACTTAGCTAAATCATTATTTAAATAACTAATTTCGGTCTTTAGCTTTTGATTTTTCAGAAGCAAGAAAACTTGTGGTTTCAGCTGAGTTTTTCAAATCGTTTTTCAACTTTTTATTTTCAATTTTTAAAACAAAATCGGTTTTGTTTAATTGCAAAGTGAGTTGAGCATTTTCATCCTTCAAGGCTTCATTTTTCTTTTTGAGTTTTGCATATTTTTCAAAGAGTTTACCGAAATTTTCGGTTAAGTCATCAATCATATCAAGTAATTCCTTATTAGAAATGTTAGAGAAATGTACCTCATTAAATTCAGTTGAATCAGCCATGAGATAAAGTTGGGCTTCTTGATTGGAATCATCATCATCAGAGTCGTTCTCAAGATCTTCCTATGAAACCATTAGTACTTTCTTCTTATCCTTCTTATTGATTTCTTCTTTCTTCTTATCCTTCTTATTGATTTCTTCTTTCTTCTTTTGCGGACAATTTGATTTGTAATGGTCAAGCTCTTTACAATTGTAGCAAATCACCTTGATTTGGTTCTTTCTTGTTGTCTTTTGATAATGATCATTTTTCCTTTTTCTTGGTCCTCATCATGCTTCTTAGTCTATGAGAAAATAGTGCGAGTTCATCATTAGACATGTCATCATCTTCTTCTCTTCCTTCTTTTTGATGAAATCTTTGACTTGAGAGCAATTGTTTATTCTTTGTATCTTGGCCGAGATGAGTGATTTCGTGAGCCAAGAGTTTCCTTCTCAATTCATCATAAGTGATCTTGGTTATGTCGTGCCTTTCAGATATAGCAATGTGTTTATTTCCTATTACTTAGTGAGGCTTCAAATAATTTTTATGACGAGGTTTTCTTTCGAGTAGTTATTTCCCATGGCGTCGAGGTTGTTAATCATGATTGAGAATCTTTCGAACATATCATCAATACTTTCACCTTCCTTCATAAAGAATAATTCATACTCTTTCATTAACATATCAATTTTAGTATCTCTTACTTGTTTTGTACTTTCATGTGTTAGTTAAAACTTATCCCAAATCTCTTTAGCAGTCTTGCATCTTGACACCTTTCGATATTCTTCAACGCTTATGGCACAGTTCATAAGATTGATTCCCTTAGCGTTGAGTTCAAACTTTTTCTTTTCGTCTTCACTCCATTCTGTTTGATGTTTTGGTACTTGTTTTCCTTCTTTGTCCATTTTGGTTAGAATCTGAGAACCATCACTAATGATTAACCAAATGTTGAAGTCAATCGATTGGTTGAAAATTTTCATTATTTCCTTCCAATAAGATTAGTTCATTCCAGTGAAGAAGGGAGGTTGGTTGTTGGATTGCCCTTCAGATAAGTTGAATGCCACAATGTTGTTGTTGTTGTAACTGGTCATGGATCTTTATACTCCAAGTGATTAGACTTGTCTTCTTTGAGCCTTAGCTCTGATACAAATTGAAGATTCCTTGAAAGGGGGTGAATCAAGGAATGCTAAACCTTTTTCGAATTAAGAGATTAAACAGCAGCGGATGTAGGAGATAAAATTCGAAAAATGTCTCTTAACAGCGTAAGAGCAAGCAAACTTAAAAGAGAGAGTAGAAGACGGGCGCCACGATGTATACTGGTTCGATCTCCCCACTTGAGATCTACGTCCAGTCTCCACCACTCACGATGGTGGAATTTCCACTATTCTTTGATCAATTACAAATACCAATGCTTGAGAACACTCTTCACTCTCAAGACTAACTCCTAAGCTTCACTCATTTAGAATTTTCCTCACAACTAATCAACCTAGTTGTATTTCTCACAAACAAAAAATGAATATGAATTTGAAACACTCACTTTGTCTTTTATGATATAAGTAATAAACCGAAACTAAGCCAAAGCAAGAAAGTAAAATAGAAAAGGATATGAAGTTTTGAATACTCTTAGAAAAGATACGAAATTGTGTTGTAGTTGTGTGATTTAATTAGCTGTTGAAAATTCTCCTTTATTTATAGTTGAACTTGGCTTGATGAACACTCATGAAAGTTGAATCATGTCCGTTGATTATTGCTTGTTCTTCACTCATTCCTTGGATCTGGTATGCTGTTCAAGGATTTGAAGATTTGAAGATCATTCCATACTTGGAAGAAAAGAACGTTGCTGTCTTGTGTTTTGAAATGTTTCCTTCTATATGCAAATCTGTCCAAAGCATTTCAAAAGGGTGAGAACGATTCTGATAAACTTTGAGCACTACTCAATTATTAAAAGAATCTTTCCTAATATTAGTCTGCATCTCTTTCGTAAATAAACTAGAATTAAAGCCGCCTGATGTACCAAAAAATTTAAAAACATATAGATATTTTTTAGTGTTTAAAAATGAAATTATTTAAAGTTATTTGATAAAATATTATTTTATACAATTATCTAGTCTAATTTTAAAATATATAACTATTACCGTATTATATATAAATATTTTTATATTTTGTTAAATCTGCAATTTACGTTTTATATTACCGTATTTAGAATTTAGTATATATAACACATTTTTTTCATAATTTTATAAAATAAATTCGACTCAACAAATAAGACACGAAAGTAAAATTTAGACTGTTAATATGAATTAACATCTATAATATAATTTTGTTTATAAAATTAAAAAAATTATGAACTTGATAATTATTATTAATATAAATGTTAATTAGTCTAATATATTAAATATGGTTTGATTAATTCTTTTTTCTATATTGCTACTTGCTATAAAATCGTTTGATAGATTTTTTTTTATGTTACTATAAACTAAATTTAGTGATGATAACATAACAAATTCATAGAAAATTAAAAACCTTAGATGTCATTATGAATATACTTTATAAAATATATAAATTAATTAATTTAAAATATAGTAATTATAAAGTTAATAAATTTATATTTAAAAATATTCTATTCAAATTATTAATTTGACTTTTTATTTTTGTTTTTATTTTTATTATTTAAATAGTCATTTTTATGTATTTATTTTGTATTTTGTAGATTATGTTAAAATAATATAGTACAAAGATGAAACTATTAGATAAAATTAAATGTAAGTATAAATGTAATGCTTCATTAGTTGAGATTAATATTCAATTTTCTAATTTTATTTTTTATGAGTTTCGATAATACCATATATTTTTCAACAACAATATTAGAACTAAATGATATGTAAATTTTTTAAAAAGGAAAAAAAAGTAATATATAAGTGACAAAAATAATATATAACTAATTAATACAGTTATACAAAAAATGGGAAAAGAAAAAACTATAACAAAAATTGTAAAAACTTCACATATATTCTAATGTTTAAAAAACATAAAAAGAAAAAGAAGTTATGATCATCTATCCGAATTTTCAAATACTTGTATAATACATTAGTAAAAATAGAAGATAAAAAGTATGAGTGACATCATATGTTCTAGTGTTTTTTGTGACTCATATTCTAGCGTTTAAAATATTTATCAACTAACATACATTTTTAACACCAATAAAAATAAAATATGATCATCACGCATATATCAAAATTTTCAACTACTTATATCAAACATTAGTAAAAAACTAACACTACAAGAAATGCGGCCGTTACCGGCGGATTTACCGAAGGATTTTGGGGCGGACCTTATCGGGGGATTTATCGGGAGATTTAACGGCGGAATTTTTCCTAAAAAAGTTTCTGACGAAACTTACCGGCGAATTTTATTTTCCCTCCCTAAATCCGCCGGTAACGTTGATATATATATATATATAAGGGCAAATCTCTCTCATTTTGTCGAGTCCCCAAACCCAGAAACCCTAACATTGTCACTCTCCTCTTTTGCAACTCTCTCTTGCGCCGTATACAAAAAAAAGGGCAAATCTTCAATTTGAATGCCACTCTTCGCCAGTTCCACCGCCGTTCCCCGCCGAGCCATCGCAACTCCGTTCGTCTCCTCTTCTCTGCTCGTGTCGTCCGTGTCGTTTCTCCTCTGCTCGTGCAGCCGTGCCTTCGTCTTAGTCTCTTTGCTCGTGCTTCCTGCTCCACCGCGCCGTGCCGCCGTCTCCGTTGGTGCTCCTTTCCTCTGCTCGTGCTTCGCCGTTCAAGCCCTACTGCCTGCATTTCCATTTTCAGTTGTGCCTTCTCTTCTCTGTTTGATCTTCCCAGTTCTCTGTCTCTCCAAGTCTCCATTTCCGGTAAGTAAATTTCTTTAAACTCAATGCTATCTAGTTAACTTGTTTCTCTAATTTCCTGGTGCCAATTGCCAGGCGTGGTCTAGGTTCAAAGGGTCAGAAGCTGACTCTGATGACCAATCATTTCAAAGTGAATGTGAACAACACCGAAGAGGAATTCTACTAGTATAGTGTATGTCTTTCAATTGAAGTTTATATTGCTTTATTATTATAATTATATATTGGATGATTAGATTAGTGACCAAATATATACAAGTTAAAAGGTAACAATGGCAGAGGTTATCTTATTACATATTTTATGATCTTTTAATTTTTAATTTACATACTTCTGCATGTTACCTCTAAAATGATTGAGTCTCTCATAACATACAGTTACATTACTTCCTGTAGAGTGCTGTTACAGTACTGACTCAATGTTGTTGAGCTTTTATATGGAACTTGGATTAAACTTTAGGTTTAATGTATTATAAGAAGGTTGAGTTCCTCTAGCTCGGAACAAGCTTGAGTTTACTGTAGTTCTTGAGGATGCTACCCCAAGCAGGTTGAATTACATGTGGTTGTGATTGTTTAATTCTCTGTTTTGTGTTTCATATTGTTTTTGCTATTATAACTTACATTTATTTCATTTGGTTGTGATTGTTTAATTCTCTGTTTTGTGTTTCATATTGTTTTTGCTATTATAACTTACATTTATTTCATTTCTTCCCTTCTATAGAAATAATGGAAACTGCAGTCCTGATGGTCATGGAAGTCCCTATGAAAATGATAGGAAGAGGATGAGGCGCTTGTACCGCGCCCAAACTTTTAAAGTGGAGATTAGCTATGCCAATAAAAATCCAATGAAAGCCATTACCATTGCTATTCGTGGCCAGGAAACTGAGAATTATCAAGAAGCCATCTGAGTGCTTGATATCATCCTAAGGCAACATGCTGCCAAGCAGTGCATATATTTTATGCAATTTGTGGTTTTTTCTTTCTTCTTTGTTTCGGTGTGATTTGGTTGGGTAATAGTGCAAATAATATATATATATATATATATAATGATGCTTAATGATGCCAATAACTATTTTTAAATTATCTTTTTCAGGGGATGCTTGCTTGTGCACCAATCCTAAACGAGGTATGAAGTTGCATGAAAAATTGAAAGTGAGGTATGAAGTTAGTTTTCTTTTTCTTTTTTCCCCTTTAATTTATACTCAGTAAAGTTGATAAGAACACTTGAATACGGTTCTTGGCTTCTTGCTATAGTAGAATGCAGAAAGAAAATAGAAGAGACAAAGAGAGAGATTGAAAAAGATTGAATTGCATTGATTGTGATTGAAATGAGTTACTTTAGTCAAATTCTGAGAGATTGAGAAATGTTTACTTATATATTCTACAGTACTAATTTGATCTTTGAATTTTTCAGTATTCTAAGCTAATTTCTAAGCCTTCTCAGCGGAAGTGTAAGAAACAAAATTGAGCTGTTATTGGCCACCCTGAAAGATTTCAAATGGTGAAACTTAAGTTGGTGTTAGAGGTATATAGTTAGTTTAGCTTGAGTTTAGCTAGTTTAGCTAGGTTAGTTGCTTAGCTGCTTGTATACATACTTGGTTAGATACTGAGGTGAATAACACTTTACTATTGCAATTCCTTTTTACTGGATTTGTCTTTCTTCTTTCTTGTTCTGCTCTGTTCTTTCTCTGCAAGTGTTCTTTTGGTTCTTGGTTTTCTACCTCCAGCACTTATGTAGAGTTTAATTTTGTTTGTTAAACTACTTCCCACTTTCACGAGGCTAATTTAGAGTTGCTAATTAACTTATATGAGAAATTATTTGTTTTCTTTTATTAGTAATAACATTATGCCCTTATGCATGTCCATTTTCAATTTTACATATTTTGCTTTGAGGCATTTTGTAACATGGTTGATGTGATGGCCGTCATGGTGAAGTTGTATGAAAACTTTCTCTGGATTTAAGTTAGTGTTATAAAACATGAATACAATTTCTTGGAAAAGCAGCTGCATTGTGTTTATGTTCTATTCCATTTGTTGCTCTCAGCATTTGCTAAATAGATTTGTATGGTAACACATTTCTTTTTGTATTTGGCCTGAAGTTAGTCTTACCTGATATAAATGTGCTGTATGCACCGTTATTTTTTGGTTCTAGCTATTTATAGAGAGAGGTATAACTCAGCCATTTTTTGGATTGTTAATTTTTTATAATTTTTTTTTAATTTTGCCAATGTTACCGGGGGAATTATCGACGGATTTTTCCCTGATAATATTTTATGCATTTATTTTTTTTAAAAAAATTTGAACGTTACCGTGGGAATTACCAGCGGAATTACCGGCGAAAAAATCCGCCGGTAATTCCGCCGGTAATACTAAAATCAAATTGGACACCAAAATTATATTACCAGTGGAAAATTATTACCGGCGGAATTCTAAAATCCGCCGGTGATGTGTTACCGGCGCCATTTTTACCGGCGGATTTTTTCCGCCGGTAAATCCCACGATAACTTCGAAAATGGCCAAAATCATGAAAAAATTCGCCGGTAATTCCATCGGTAACGGACGCCTTTTTTATAGTATAAGAATGAAGATAATAGTTAGAGTAAAAGGTATGATTATGTGAAAAAAAAATAAAAAAGTTGTGTGGAGTGAATGTTAATTTATATAATAAATATAAAGAATAAATGTTAAAGAGAAATAATATTAATATTGAAGGTATAAAAAATAAGAAGAACAACATTGGTAAAAGTAAATGATATGAGAACATGAAAACTAACCTATGTATTATTGAGTTTTTAACTCTTATACATCTTGAACGTATATATTTAAATGACTATGGATAAATTCTATAAAAAATGATAGTCTATTGTTTACTTTAGCCAAGTCATGACTGAACAAACATAAATATGAATTTGAATATTAAAAAAATGTAGAAATGAGTTTTTTTTTTATAGAACAAAATTTTTAAATTGAAAAAGTATTCTAATTTTTTCAAAAATACATTGCTTAAAGTATAATAAAAAATGGTGAGTGTTTTTACCTTAAAATGTTAGTGTATTGGCGATGCTTAGAATAAGCATGAGAATTTTGAATATAGTGTATCATCATCGATAATGAATCTGAAATTGTTGTAGGACCAACGAGGTCGCAACACAATAGTCGCAACAAAGAAGGAAGAAGGAAGTTGTGATAGCAAATATGACAATAGAGGATAAAGATTATGGAGTTTTCTTTTAATACTTTTTTATAACCTAAATGATGCCCGATTTGATGCTCCTTAAAGGTTTGGAGTTTTGAAACTCCTTAATAAAAAGTAGAGTTTTATAAGAAGTAGCATGCAGTTAACGAAGAAAGAAGGAGTGATATGCCATTAATAAAAAAAGAAGGAGTTCAATTTAATGAATAAGAAAGAGAAAAAAAAAACTTTTCAAGTTTTATTTATTTTTTTAATTAAAAAAAATAACAATATATATATATATATATATATATATATATATATATATATATATATACTCTT
>JASCZI010000231.1:2715-17831 GCA_036250425.1 Stylosanthes scabra
AAGCAAAGCATGAGAAATTAAATAATTTCAGATATTAATTTTGCTAGTTGCAAAATGTCACTTTCCCGAACACATTTAAAAGTACGGAAGCTGAAAATATATATAATATCCTAACATATGGACGTGATTTAATTTGTGTCTATGTCTCTATGATAGTGATGATATTCAAACCATACTATATACATATATAGTGCCAATAATAAAGTAGATAGATTAGAATATCACACAAAATGATATGATAAGATTGCGGCATGCACTATTCTGTCACAAAAGTGATTCCAATATAATAAGAACCCTCAAATTGTAGAATTTTATGGACTCATCACTCACAACAATAATGAAGAAGAGATTCTTCCTTATGTTGTGCCTTGCCATCTCCATTGTGGTAGTAACCACCACAATAGAAAGGGCAAAAAATTTCTCATTGTTTGGCAACAATGAGTACTATGTTCAAGTGATCAATGGATTTTCCGACAACTCGTCGGTGCCGTTGGTCATATGGTGTTCGTCGGAGGAGATGGACCTCGGCGGACGTGCGCTTCAAGAGCATGATGATTTCAGCTGGATCATGAGGCCTGGATTTTGGGGTGGCAACAATGAGATGAAGTGTACCATGAAATGGGACACCACAAGAAGGAGCTTTGATGCATTCATGGCTTCTAGGGACACTCACCGATGTGGTGCTTATAGGATGTGTTATTGGATGGTGACACAAGATGGGTTCTTTTTCAGCAATGATCAAGTCAATTGGAGCATGGATTTCTTGTGGTGATGGTGGAAGAGGAATTGCAAGAGTTTTTGTATGTATGATTGGAAGAATTTTCATCAAGAGGGTCTTTTTTTATGATCAATACAAATGCATGTATGTGGGGAATTTGTATTGTTCATTTGGAAGGTTTTTGTTGCCATGAGTGCTTTAGATTATTAATCTTGATGCCATTTCCATTGCTCATCTGTGCTGTTTTTCATTCATGTTCATTTTAATAGAAGGTTTTTCCATTATCATGATGAATTTATCATAATTTCTTCTTTTTTTTTAAACTATTGCAGACAGTTTCTTAATTATGAATTTTTTTTTATTTTATAAAAAATATAAATAATCAATAAAAAGTAGTAAATAATCAGTTAATTTTATATTATTTTTTAAATAAAATATCAGAAATTTAGAAGAATAGAATATTTATTGGTCGATATTAATTAAATTTTATTGATTACTGAGTATTATTGGTACTTTAAGTTAAAGTGACTAATGTTATTTGTAATGTTGGTTTTGGAGGTTTTTTTTCTAATTTCTTTTTGTATATTTTCATAAAAATTAGTAGGATGTATTAACAATGATTGAAGCTTAAATGAAATTGATAGTATATATAAGACTCAATTTTATGATATGTGCTTCCGTTTTAAGGCTTTTTAATTGTTTTTGTTTTAGTGGAGAGTGGAGAGTGCACACTTGCAAGTTGCGACGCAAAGGTTGAAGATTTGCGTCCAATACAAATTGTAATTTTGTCGTTAACTCAAATTAAGAACTCCACAAAAAGAAGTACCACCAGAACTGGAATGTATATTATTTATTTATTTATTTATATTTTATTTTAATTATAAGATGCAAGTTGAGATAAAGCTGATATAAAGATGTCTCCCGTCCAACATAAATGATAAGGAAGGTACTATTACAAGTGGATACTTTTTTGTTACGTGCCTTTCTTTTCTTGTTGGTAATATTAATATAAATATATAATGCTTTTATTTCCACCCTAAAATTAATAAGTAAAATCAGCCAATGTATAAATATAGGTAATGGTGGCATCTGCTCCTACATAGGGGGCATTTGTATTGTTCTTGATGACGCTTAATCGAAGAAACTTACTTGATTAAAACAGAAATTGACCAGCACTACTAGTATTTTCAAACTCAATCTTGACAACTTAGGATCTGTTACTTAGATAGAGATTTTTTTTAGTTAGTCACAAACATGTTATCTATTTATCCAACTTTTTATTTATTTTTCAAATGTGTAAAATAATAATAAATATAAAGTTAGATACTCAGATAAGATAACAAATATTTTAAATTTAGATTAAGATGATTTGAACTTAAATCACAGAAATAATTTTTTTTTTTTATATAATAGTATTCTGGTGTGGAAGTATTGGGATGAGTTATAGCTCAGTTGATACGAGGATGAGCTAGTCCTATTTATAATGATTGCGAAACAACTCACTACGAGGATTCTTAGTCATTAGGGTTTGCTCGGAGTATTCCAAACTTATAGGTGGTCAAACGTTCAATGGATAAACTCAGCTGAGATTTTCATGATGTTATCTTCTACATACATATATGAACACGTACTTCATTAGTGACGAGTTAGGGTTTTATTGTGTGAACTCGGCTACACAGACTGAAGTAAGTTCAGGTTGGGCTTAATATACTTCGGTCGACGTATATGATTCTAGTGTGTCGAGCTATAGCTGACCGAGCTATAATTACCATATCAAATATATAATTTCTATTATAAATTAACGGCTAAAAATTTTAATTTTAGTGGGTGATAAATTTACACAAAAGCTATTATATTATATATTTAATGTTCTTAATAAGAGATTTAGAATTACTTCTTATAGTGTGTTAGAACATGTATTTGTAGGATTGGAATACAAGATTTCTGTAAATTTTCTTCCTCCAAAGCCTTCATACCAACAAGGAATGAGGAGGTATTTGCAAGGAATTTCGACGTTCAAGTCAGTAGTCATTTAAAAGATACTAGAATTCGAGTTAAAATAAAATACTTTTAAAATGCATTATTTTTTATTTATATAGTGTTAGGTGATTAAGATCAGGGTAAGATTTCTATATGATATTAAATTATTCTTTTAAGATATAATCTTATTTCTATTTAGTTCCAAGACGAGATTTACGTATCTTAATATTTACATAGACATCATGAAACAACTACTACTTAGGCTGAGTCTCTTGGTTACATACAAAACAAGTCCTCTAATTTGAAGTTTGAAAAGAAAAGAAGCAAAAATATATGAGTGGATCCTATGCTGGAACCCATTTATGTTTTTCATTATCAGGGTCTTAGTGTACATTGCCAGTTGGGCTTAATATTTTGTGATCTAAATAAATTTTAGAAGTGGAAAGGAAAATGGGGAATAATTACGCTAAACATACTTTCCTTTATATTATCACCTGTTAGTATAGTTAATTGAGTTAGTTAGAATTCGTGGTTATGTTAGTTAGATAGTGAATTACCTTTCCTTTTCTGGTTCTATCTCTGTAACTGTTGTATTAGGAGAGTTGTGCATCTCTCTAATCATATAATTATTTATGAACCTTGGATGTATAATTATTTATATAACAGATTTAAATAATTTTTGGAAATAATTTTATGACATCACCAAAAAATTCATCTGAGATCTGACGTTTGTGTTAGATTAGCGTTTTTTTTGCTGAACTATTTTTGTCAGAATTTTTTGTTGAAAGTTCAAACAAGCTGCAAGCAGCAAGCCTGCAACCCAATAGGCAATAGATCAAGGAAAGGGGTCCGTTTTTTGGTTGACTCGGAAATTGATATCTCAATATTATGATTCTGAAATTTATACCAAAATCATATTCTCAAATTAGGTCAAAATCTTAGAAACCAATTCAATAATAATATTTAATAATTAAGAATTAGTAACAGAATTTTGTTCCTAACTTACTTATGTTAAAAATTGCTTTTGAAAAATAATTGCTGTATTGATCTTGTATTTTTTAAAATATTAAATGTTATGAATATAATTGATGGAAATGAAAATATTTGGAATAAAATTAAAACTAAATAAAATTTAGGAATATTTTTAAAATTTTTATAAAATTTATAGAAAAAAAATATTTTTTTAACATTTTTTATATAAAATTCAATTTTAACATACGTCAATATAAAACACTTTTATAAATTTGTATATATACTTATATATTACAAAGATAAATATTTTGACATTTACTACATGAATAATGATAAAAAAAAAATGAATGTTACAGGATAATAGTTTAAAACGTTTAAAACACTTTACACTCTTAATTAACGTATGAAATTAAATTCTTTATAGATGATGAATAATAAATAGATTTATTACTTTAGAATCTTATAAATATCTCATTTCTCTCTTTTATTAAGTTGTAGTTACCATTGCTATCATCATCATTGATCTTCTTTTTTATTTCGCTTCCAATTTCCAGCTTAATTCCTGCTTAATACTGACATTTTTTACTCCTGTTATTCTGTATTGCATCTTCTTTCAATCTGTTTTATGTATATGAATCAAATCAATTTTTTTGAAATAAAGAGATCCATAATATGATAAAGTAAAGAGTTAAATATTCTTAATCACATAAGATAAAAATTATAAATTCAATCATAATTTACATTCACTTTATTACTCTACTAATCTCAACATTTTACAAAAATAGTAGGTAAAATCATCATAGTCTTTGAAGATAGACAAATGAATACAAATTGTGTGTTGATGAGTGAGGTGAAAAAGGGAGGTAGCTAAGGACGAAGGGATCAAAGAAGAGAGGTGATGTTTGTAGGGAAAGTAATATTGGGGGGACAAAATGGCATAAGGGGTAAGAGGGGAATTCAGAATAATATTAAGTTTTACTATTTTACTCTAATGAAGTAATATCAAAATTTATTATTATTGTAGAGAAATTATTACTCTCCATTCCAAGATGAGTATGGAGTCAACGGATAAATGGCATGATTGCTCTATTTTGGTGCCGCCCGCCAAGAACATCAGTCAAATTAAAGACCTCTTTCTATTTCTCTGTTTCCTTGCCTCCCTTACCCAATCATTTTTAGTTTTTTACCATTCCATGCTTCTTTCTACTCACTCTAATTATGCTTTTCTAATGCCTCTCTACCCAGCTATCGCTTTCTTGGTATCTTCTACTATTACTACTATTGCAAGCTGCTACTATCACTTTCAATTTTTCTTTTTAAGTTCAGATTTGTAACTATGAACTTTTAAATTCATCATAAATGCATCTTCTCAAACTTGCTAAGTTTTAATCACACACATCAATTAAGAAAATGATCAAAATAATAAATTTAAAAAATTATGTAAGTGTATTTCACAAGAAATTTATAAGGGTTTGATCTATCATTCTTGTCATTAGTTTACTAATATGTATAGGAAGTTGGAAAAGTTTGGTGGTGGACAATTTCTGTTTTCTTCTAAAATATTACTCATTGTATATATAGATGTTCAAAAAATAAATAATTATTTCTAAAACTTAAATACAAAATCATTTATTATAAGAAAATAATATACTTGTTAATATCTTTATATCAATGTTATGAGAATTGAATCGGTCAATTTGATCGAAAAAATTGAAAACCAATCCTTATCTATTATTTTAGGGGTAAAAATTGATGAGTAGAAAATCAATTAAAAATCCGTCAAATCAATGATGCACTGATGAACTGAGAAATCAAATCGATTTTTTCATAATGGAAAAATCGATTTTTAAAAATAATAATATTACATTTTAAATAACTTTATATTTTAAATTATTTTATTATATATCTAAGTAAATCGATTCGAACAAGGTTCGATTTCGGTCGAACCTTTAAACTTTTGAATCAGTCATTCTACTAATTTAATGATCAATTTGATTCTCACAATCTTGCTTAATATCAATCATATTAGGAAATCAATACTATAACATTAATCAATTTAAGCCTATTCATTAAAAATAAAATGCTTTAAATAACGTTTGAATATTCTCTTTAGTATAATTACAAACGTTTTAAATTAAAACGTTTTATTTCAGTAGATTTTTTTTCTCATATAAAGTAATGTCTTTTATTTTATAGTTCTAATAGAGTAATGTTAAGTAAAAAATAGATATAGAATTATCGTAAAACTAAATTATGCTAGTTAGGAATCACTCCTCCTTTTATAATAAGAGAGGGATTAATTAATAAGTATGGACTAACATGAACTATTATAGGGATACAAGAGGAAGAAAACAAATGAGATTTCACAATTTATTATGGTGAAATTGAGCACATATGCAACACGTGAGGCTCACGTGGTTTGAGTATATGTGAAGACTCAAAAGAGTGCAACTAACCAACAAATATTTAACATGCAACCCTCACACCTTCTCATATACCTTGTTCATCACTAGATCATGCAGAAACCCCACCATCATCACCACCATCAACTCATATCTCCTGTCCACGTGGCACACTCCTAAACCGTCGGATAAAAAAATCCCGGGTTTCCTCAAAACAAATTTGTTTGTTTTTGTATGCTTCAATGCTTCATGACTACAATTATTACAATTAATAACTCACTCTCATTCCTCTTCATAAAACACACTACACACTCAAGAAAGAAACATAGAGAAGAAGATGAAGGGTAGTGGTAGTGAGAAGAAGAGGAGTGAGAGTGAGAGGGAGAAGACCAAGATGAGGGAGAGGAAGAGAAGGGCAATTACCACCAACATATTCAGAGGTATAAGGAACCATGGCGGCTACCCTCTCAATAATCGATCAGATATCAACGCCGTTCTCCGCCACCTTGCCAACGAAGCTGGCTTCGTCGTTGACGAGGACGGCACCACCTATCGCTCCAACGTATGTAACTAACTAACTAACTAACAACACTACTCTCATCTTTCTTCTTCTTCTTTTTTTTCTTTTTTTTCTTTTTCAATCAATTAAATTCATGTCAAGGAAAATTAGCAAGTCTTAGAATCATGCATTTCATCATTGGAACCAGCATTATTATCATGAATCACTTTCTTTTTTTTTTTTTTTTTAAAGTCAGTTTTATAATTAAAGTGAGACATGCATGTTCGGTTTTGCATGATCCTAATTATTACTTTTATAATTAAACAAGTGATTATTCACGGGATCGAATCAAAATTAAATTCTAATAATAAATGTAAAAATATTTTTATTTCATATTATATTTGAAATAAATACTCATGCATAGTTAATTTTTAATAAAATTATCATAAATTTTTTAATGATCAACAAATTTAATTTGGTATTGTCCATAAACATAATTAACAATATTATTATATATATAAAAAAACTCACATGAATACTTGCTGGTTATATTATTGGCTAAATATAATTAATTTTACTAGTAATGTAATATTGTTTTTTTTAAAACTTATTAAATAATACGATATATTTGACTAAATTTTCGTAATATTAAAATATTAATTTTATATTAAATTAATTGCGTCAAACACGTGAATATTACACATTAAATAATTAAAATATCTCAATTTTGAACCTATATAAGGTGACGTATGTGACTGTGTGAATGCTCCAAAGTTGTTTAATTGCATTGACCAATATCTACAATTTACTCCGGATTTTAATTATTTGTTGTTTTTATTATATAAATAATTTTAATTATTTGTTGTTGTTTTTATCATATAAATGATGGGATTGGATTGGAATGAATAAAGGCATCGGTGAAGTGTCCACTGTGTGGTTCTGCAACCGCGAATTTGTCATCAATGATGCCAAACGCCAACGGAACCGCCTCAACGACGTCGTTGCCAATGCCTGGCGTTGGAGATCCTGCACCTGCACCTGCACCTGCACCAGTTACTACTACTACAGCACCTGTCTCAGAAGGGCCTTCTTTCGAACGGTCTATTTCGGTGCCCATGTACACGTGTCAAGATCACGTGGCTGTTCACCGCTGTGGCGCCAACGGTGGAGATGCTGTGCCGTATTATGAGGATATGAAGCAGCAAAAAGTAGAAGAGGAAGAAGCGTTTTTTTGTTTCGAAGATGCTGCCAATATTCACAACAATTTGGTTGGGTCTATGCCTTTCTTTTAATACCAAAAAAAGAGCGGAATATTGGGCTTAGGCCCAATCTTACACCAAAAAAAAAGAAGAAGAGCGGAATCTTAAATTAGACTCTCAATTATGTCCCTTTTTGCATTGGTGAGGAGTGAGAACCTTAGGATTTACTTTCCTTTCAATAAAATAAAACAATAAATAAATAAATGAATAAACTTGTTTCTTTGTGAATAAAAGAAACCCTTATTATAAAAGTATATGGTGGCTTTGTTCTTTTGGGAAAAAAATAAGCATTTTGGTTTCTCATTTATTTCTTTGATTTTGAATTATTTTTAGTAAGTTTATGTCAAATATTTAATATTATTATAAAAAATATGTTTTGTTAAAATTATTATGGCATCTGATAATAACTTCATAATTCAATTAAAATTATTTATGTTGTATTAAAATTATGTTTGGTTTCCCACGGTAATACGGTATCCCTCAGTAGAATTATTATTTCTTCATTCTTTAGGCATCTTGATCCAATTAAAGTAGAAAAATATTTACCATGGACAAAAAATGAATAGGCCTTACTTGTATGGGCTAAATCTTTGATCCATGAATTGGAGCCTTACTATCTAATATTTTGGTTTTAGTAAAGGCCCACTGGAAAGTATTAGATAGTTCCATTTTCTTAAGGAATTCACTTTTTAAGGATGAATTACAAAAAAAAAATAAAAATTAAAAAAGACTATCTTATTCAATCTAGTTGTTTTTTTTTAATAGTTTATTTATGAATAGGGATAACTCCAATTCTAAGTTTCACAACACACATTCACTCATATTATTATGGATTTTATATTCCTCCGTGATGATTAAAATCCGGAAACAACTCCTTACGAGGTAAGTAGAATTATCCTTTTTT
Organism: Stylosanthes scabra; assembly: GCA_036250425.1. Classification (NCBI taxonomy): domain Eukaryota; kingdom Viridiplantae; phylum Streptophyta; class Magnoliopsida; order Fabales; family Fabaceae; genus Stylosanthes; species Stylosanthes scabra. The sequence goes on from JASCZI010000231.1 coordinate 11,450, forward strand.
TTTCTTTTTTCGGCTTTGAGAGGAGAAAAAAAAAAGACTATAGTTCGATTATCCGTTTATGAAACTTTGTCTAAAGCAGTAATGGAATAACAAAACAATTCATGAATATTGTTAAATTATAAAGCAGCTTTGAAATCATATCTAATTTAAAATACAAACAATCTAATTGTTAGTTCAAACATTTAAGCATTATTACATGGCATATAGTTTTAGAAAGGAAGGTCTGAAAAGGGTTAACTCTTTGCCATATTTTAATTGAACAAAATGATGAAAAAAATGTGGGAATGAAAAGAAGGGAGAATCCGATTCTCTAATTAAAAGCTGGTAAAATTTTTTGTTGATTAATGAAGACATTCTTTGCATGTTGTATACTTTTGATCATGGTATCCCACCACAGTAGCAATCTAAATCTTTTACCAAGATATCATATCATAATCCTTATCTTCTTTTTTTATTTTTCTTCAAGAGTAATCTTTAGGCAAAAACGTGGCTTTTTTGTTTCAAGAATATGCCTTTTTTCCCTATTTTGTTTGTCTATTATGCATCAATGAATTAAAGCTATTAGTGCTACACAACAAACAAACTTTTCAGGACTAAAACCTGAAAAGAAGTTAAGGACAGGTGTAAAAACTATTATTTTAACTCATATTTACAGTGGGTAATCAAAGTTATTTTGAAATAATTATTATTTTAAAAAATGGAATGAAATAAAGTTTAATTTTTTATTATGTACTATGGACTTCTTTTGCAATTTTTTCATTATTTCCAAAATTTATTAACAAAATTACCCTTTTTTAAATTTTCCAGTTTTACCTACTATTTATTAGGGTGCTGACTAAAAACGCTTATGCAACAAGCACTTTTAAGAAAATATTAATTGAAAAAGCGCTTATATTAATTCTTTAAATATGAGAAAGATAAATACTGAAATTTTTTTTTATTTATAAATTAGAAAACCAACACAAGGATGAGTTAAAATTTTTAATATTTTTCAAAAAGTTTATACTCATAGTAGTCTCTTTAAGGTATCTGGTGTTATCCAGATTCTTAATTAATTTATAGGAAATAGGAAATTTTATTCAACATGGATAACATACTCTCTTTCTCTCTCTCAGTCAGCTAATAGCTATAAAACATTTGTTAAATAAAAAGCATGCTAGCAGAGTATCAGGTGGGTAAAAACTCAAAATAATATACTTTCATATTCGTTATCTTATAAAAATAAATTGTTTGATTGGAAGTAAATATAAAATGATTTTCACACCCATGATGAAAATAAGCTGTTACTTAGATTATGGTGTCATATCATATGATGAGATAGATTTTGATGTTCAAATAATGAAACACTTATAACAATGTGATACTGATATGTGACTCTCAAACATTAAAAGAAAATAAAATAATGACCTGTAATCCTAGTTTCCTGTACCCACATGATGTCCTCACTCAATTCCCATCACCACCAATTCCCCATTGCCAAAAACACTTTCTTTTTTTTCTTAGTAATTGTTATTCTGAGTCTCAGCTAAGTAAAAAAGTAACCTCCAAGATTTCACAGACATAGCAAAATAAAAACCGCCCAACACAGACACAAATAATAGTGTTAAGTGTCTCCCACTCTCTCCTCTGCCGTTTCTTTCTTTTTCTTTTTCTTTTTTTCTTCTTCTTGTCACACCCCATTTTACCATTCCATCAAAAGTTGAATCTTTTTCCTAAAAAGACTCCATTTTTGCATTCCTTGTGAGCTTTCTCTTTCTCTCTTTCTCTCTCTCTGACACACAAACACACACACATATCTTCCCTCATACCTACTTAACTTGAAAGTGTGCTGTTTTTGCTGTTTCTTTTGATTGTTCCTTCCTTCACTTTGATTATGTAGAAACTGTTTTCTGCTGCAAATTTAAATAGAATCATCATTAAGTGTGCTTGATCTTTGATTGGTTATCTGCTCTGTATGTATGTATATCGCTTTTCACATTTCTTTTTTTGTTAAAATAATTCAAGAAAAATAAAACTGCTGATTCAAGTAATTGAGGTTGAGTTTTCTTCTACCCCATTTCATTGGATATGCTTTTCTTTTTCTGTTCTAGTTTCATTTTCCCTTAGAATCCAAGTGGGGTATAAACAAATAATAAGAAGAAGAGGGAAAAAGAAAAAAACTGAATCTTTATTGGGTGTGTTTCTCTCTTGTTTCAGTTTCTGCAGGTGAAGAAGCTAGAGCTGGAACATTCACAAGATGAATAGGGCATTGGTTCCTTTTCTGGTTTCTTTGTGGCTATGCTGTTGTTGTTGTTGGTTGGTTTCAATTGGTGAAGCACAAACACAAGGAGGAGAGTATATGAAGTACAAAGATCCAAATCAAGCAGTTGCAGTTCGTGTTAAGGACTTACTTGATCGAATGACTCTTGAGGAGAAGATTGGCCAAATGGTTCAAATTGACAGGAGTGTTGCTAATGCTGAGGTCATGAAAAACAGCTTCATTGGTAAGAACTAAGAACTAGTTAAGGGCATATTGTATTTTTTTTAATGTGACTATTGTGTTTGAATGTTTCTTTTATGAATGTTATAAACCATATCATTTATTGGTGATTGTGTTCTGTCTTTCAATATTTGCATGACATCATTTCCTTGTCTTGTCTATAGGAAGAAAGTATGTTGGGAAATTTTTAGATTGATGTGGCCTATTTTCATAAACTTCCATTCCCTTGATTTCCACCAATTTTCCACTCCCACATCCAATCACATTGCAACATACACTTCAATATCTATTCATATCCATACTTATGTTGAGGGAATTTATTCTGTGTTTGTTGCATAGTTCTTACAAATTTGACTATTTAAGTTCACTAAATATGACAAATTTAAGTTCAGTAAAGGGGCTTCTGTATCCTTAGCTTTTTTTGTTTTTCTGGTCTGAGACCATTGTTATTTTGGGTTGTTTATGTTTATCTTTGTTTGATCCGAGACCATTGTTGTTTTGTTCCTTGTCTTACATTGGTCTGAGACCATTGTAACTGAACCTTGCTTACTAAATTATCAAAAAAAAAAAAAAAAAGACAATTTCTTCATAGATTTTACTATAGATGTTAATATTTCTGTATTTACTTGTTTTAAAAATTAAGCATCTCTCTATGGGCCTGTTGTCAAAATGAGTAATGACATGCTGATTCTAGTGCCGGGAAAGGGAAGCCTGAAAAATGGGAAAGTTGCTGATTTTCTGCCACTTTCTTACCTTGCTTTGTACTGCACTTGAGCTTCATCCCCTTCATTTGGGTTTGATCTTTTTAATGAATGATAGACTTTGGGACTTCATAGGCTTTTGCAAATTTCAAAAGAGCTTTACAAACGAAACGGAAAACTTCATCCAATTAGTTGGGATGGAGAAAATCTTGAATTAACAATAGGAAATTAAAGGAAGTGATGACATTATTAAGGGACTATCAATTAACTGGTTCTTTTAATTGCTTGCAGGGAGTGTATTGAGTGGCGGTGGAAGCGAACCACTTCCAAAAGCTACTGCTCAAGATTGGGTTAACATGATAAATGAATTTCAAAAAGGGTCACTAGCAAGCCGATTGGGTATTCCAATGATGTATGGGATTGATGCTGTTCATGGCCACAACAATGTCTATAATGCTACCATATTTCCCCATAATGTTGGGCTTGGATGTACCAGGCAAGTTGAGATTCTGATTGTTTATTTTTTGGCATGGTACTAGACAACTTTTGATGGAACTTTATATTTAATGATTTACCTGGTTCAAGGATCTTGTTGCCTCAGTGAGCAAAATATCATTCTTGTGCAATAATGGTACTAAAACCAATTTGCTTTTGACATTGTAGGAACTGTTCTGTTAATCCTTTTGCTTTCCAACTCAATATCACTGTGTTTGTAATCTTAATGGTGTTTTATTGGATTAATTAGGTTGCCTATATGCTTTATTGAGTGCATCCACCACATGTTCTGTTCTAACAATCTTTGATGAACAGAGATCCTGAGCTTGCACAAAAGATAGGAGCTGCAACTGCTCTCGAAGTTAGAGCAACGGGGATTCCTTATGTCTTTGCTCCATGTATTGCGGTAAATAAAAAAGGAAGAATCTAATGATAAAATTGTGTAGGAAAAATTCTTGTTAGGCATAATGTGTTCAGATTTCCTTGTTGTGTAGGTTTGTAGAGATCCAAGATGGGGGCGGTGCTATGAAAGCTACAGCGAGGATCCTAAAATTGTGGAACAAATGACAGAGATAATACCTGGACTACAAGGAAGTCTCCCTCCCAATGCCAAGAAGGGATTTCCATATGTCGGTGGCAAGTAAGAAATCAATGATAGTAAACCTGTTTATGAACACATTGTCTAAAATTTTGTCCTTGTCTGAATAATTGAAACTCATTCATAATCTCAACTTAATTTAGATAATAAAGTCTTTTTAGGATGTTCTCATGAGCATAGTTTTGTCTACTTGGGGGTAATGCTTCCAGAATTCAGATAATCCATGGTTATGGATATTAACCGAATTGTTTTTTATGCATTCCTTTCAGGACAAAGGTAGCTGCTTGTGCTAAGCACTTTGTTGGAGATGGCGGTACAACCAAGGGAGTAAATGAGAACAACACTGTGATTGACTGGCATGGATTGCTTAGCCTTCATATGCCTGCCTATTCTGATTCCATTATCAAAGGAGTCTCGACAGTGATGGTTTCGTACTCCAGTTGGAACGGGGTAAAGATGCATGCAAATCGTGATTTAGTCACTGGATTTCTAAAGAACACCCTTAAGTTTAAGGTGATTTGATTACTTTATAATCTCTTTTGTGAATTTTACAATATACAAAATATATGTTGTGGCAATTGTTTTAGGCAATGGAAGCTGTTGTAATATAAATGACCTTCAATCTACTAGTAACAATATTGGATCATTACTTTCTTCTATTTATCTATTTTAAAATTTATATTGGATCCGAAGCCTTGAGAAATCTATTTGACACAATAGGTCTATCTTGCTTCATAGTGCTATTATCAGGGATGTTCTATTGCCATTTTAAAGAAGCATGGTTCTTACTAACTGAACAAAATTTTGTTTACTTTTATTTATCAGGGATTTGTCATCTCTGATTGGCAAGGTATCGACAAAATCACATCACCACCAGATTCAAACTACACATACTCCGTCCAAGCTTCCATTCAAGCCGGTGTTGATATGGTTAGTCTGTTCTTTATGGCCAAATTGTCAGCAGTACTAAATTTTTGCTCTGGTAAGTCATGTTACAGTATAGTGTTATTCCAGTTATAGAACTCATTCTTTATGTTGACTAATATTGTAGGTGATGGTCCCATACAAGTTTGATGAGTTCATTCAGGATCTTAATCTCTTGGTGAAGAACAATATCATTCCAATGGACCGAATTGATGATGCTGTCTCGAGAATTTTGCTTGTCAAGTTTACCATGGGTCTTTTTGAAAATCCTCTAGCTGATTTCAGCTTAGTCAACCAGCTCGGAAGTCAGGTGAGGCGTTCAAACCATCCTAATGATAAATTGGATTTGGTTGTAACAAACTTGATTACCATTTTTATCTTTTTGGTTAAAATAATTTACAATAGAAGGCAGCACAAGCATGTATGTTCTAGAATGATAAGATCCTGTTGTGTATCTAGGAACACAGGGATCTTGCAAGGGAAGCTGTGAGAAAATCTCTTGTGCTGCTTAAGAATGGGAAGAATGGAAGTGCTCCACTTCTGCCTCTTTCTAAGAGTGTTCCGAAAATTCTAGTTGCTGGCACACATGCTGATAATTTGGGCTATCAATGCGGCGGTTGGACAATCAAATGGCAAGGGTTTAGTGGCAACATGGACACAAGTGGTAAGCAACTAAAGATATGTATAAGAAGTTTTGGCTCATCACCATTGAAACAATTTAAAGGTTTTTTTTTTTTTCTTTTCTGTAAACAGGAACAACCATTCTTAGTGCCATAAAATCAGCAGTTGATCAAAGCACCGAAGTTGTATTTCGTGAGAACCCCGATAGCGAATTTGTAAAGTCCAGCAACTTTGATTATGCTGTTGTGGTTGTTGGCGAGCTTCCTTATGCCGAGACTGCTGGTGACAGCACCACTCTGACGATGACGGAATCTGGCCCGAATGTAATCAACAATGTCTGTGGGAATGTCAAGTGTGTGGTTATCATTGTTTCTGGCAGGCCTATTGTGATAGAACCATACGTATCTTCTATAGATGCATTGGTGGCAGCATGGTTACCGGGCACTGAAGGCCAAGGCGTGACAGATGCCCTTTTCGGCGACTATGGTTTTAGCGGCAAGCTTGCGAGGACCTGGTTCAAATCTGTGGATCAACTCCCTATGAATGTTGGGGATCCTCACTATG
>JASCZI010000231.1:27606-43119 GCA_036250425.1 Stylosanthes scabra
AATGTCATCTCCTGCTGCCTATGATTTTAACTCCATATTCTTGAACTTTTGTATTAGTTGTGTAGTTGTGTTCTGGATAAATTATTCCCTTATTGATACTATATTATGTGATTGGCACAGTACAACATTAAAGTCCCGTTTCTTTTCTCTTCTCTTCTAAAAACACTAGGTGAAGTTGACAATATGGATGAAATGACATCATTATGTCTTATTTCAAATTGTGTCTATTGACAAGACATTTAAATTTAGTCCTTCTTGATGGTTTTGTCTATCCCACCCCCGCCCCAAGACAGTTAGGTTACCCTCTATCTTATTGGTAAAATACTGTCATTTTCCCAGTGTTTAATGGTTTTGTGTTGTCTACTGCTGTACCGCAGTTTGTCTGGAAAAGCACAGGTTGAACAATTGATATGTTATATTGTTGAAGAAGCTGACGAGGATGCTGAAAAGAAGCGAACTTTCAAGTAGGTTGCCTGGATAGGATATCGCTTTAAGTTCCTGCTTGGTACTTGGTAGATGTTTGGAATGATACAGGTTTTTCCTATTGTTCTGCAACAGGTTCCCTTTTATTGCTTGTGAGGTGTTCACCTGTGAAGTTGATGCTATACTCACAACTCTTGTAGAGGATGAGGAAGTAAGACCTTATATCTAAATGACTTTTTTCACACCATTTTTGAGAAGATCTAATTGATTTTTTTTGGGCAGTTGATGAGTAAGTTGTTCTCCTTTCTGGAGCCAGACCACTCTCATGGCAATTTACTTGCAGGATATTTTTGCAAGGTACTGATTTAGCGAGACTTAAATTTTACTGCGTGCTTGCTTGGAAATTTTCATTTTCCCTTAAATAAACTAAGGACAGATAGGAAAAATTCCTATCCCGACTTACTATTTCCCTTCCTTGTGTGATGGTGTGAGAAGAACAGAGCAAAGGATGAGTTCTATAGAAGGATTAAAAAAAAGCTAGAACAAAGGAGGTGGATGGGATATAGCATAATCTTATATTTCTTAGATATCCTGCCTGTGTGGTGTATGGTTTAAAATTAGTATATTTAGTATTTTTCTTGATATAACAAAGAACTCTTATATATTCTGCCTATACATTTGTATATGATTTTTTTTTTTTTTTTTTTGGTGAATATACATTTGTATATGCTATATATGCCAGTTTACTTTTTACTCCTTATTTTTTAAATTATTTGCTTGACTCAAATGTATTCTTGATTTACAACTTGAATAATTATTTGATAACTCAAATGTATTTTTTAAATTATTTGCTTGACTCAAATGTATTTTTTAAATTATATATGCATTGTTTATTTTTCTTGTCACTCTTTTTAATTTATTATAATATTCTCTTAATTAATAATCTTGGGTGCTTATATTTATGAAGTTCTTATGTTGTTAGGTAGTTGTATGCCTGTTGTTACGCAAGACAGTTCCTTTTGTGCAATATGTTCAAGTAAGTCCTCCCCATCTTCTATTTATTTATTTAGTTTTTTGCATATAGAAACATCTCTGTCACATTGAACAGTCTAGCATGTGATTATTGCAGAGTCAGACTAAATTGTTTTGATAATTACAAGTGTTTCCGTTTTGTCCTCTCTTGAGGATGTATTATCTGCACGTCTAAGTCTATAAATCTATGTTTATATCTATACTCTATACAAAATATAAAGGAGCCTGGGTAATTTTTGTGCCAAATTTGATACACCAATTTTACCCCTATGCAAAAACCACCATCACCCACTTTTTAAAAGCAACCAAAATTAACTACTCATTCCATTTTCTTCTTCCTGCTTCACATCCCTTCTGTGCTCGGAAGTAACAATTGTTAAACTCATAATCACTTCCTCATAATACAGCTTTTTTTCTTTATGCAAAATTGTTCATGTTCCTCCTTTTCATTGTACAGATACCCAAAAAAAAATACAAACAAAGATTAACAGTGTCCTTTTTAAGACGCTAATGTTGCATAATGAATCAATTATAACTATTTGACTATGTTTTGAAAGTTCAAAATGTTGAGGTCTGAACTTCTGCATTCCATGGTATATGTAGTGCTGCGCTTCTGCTTAGTTGCAATTGCTAATATATTTTCCTTATGGCTATACAGGCTCACCAGGAAATTGTGAAGAAACTAGTTGATTTGATTGGAATTACATCTATCATGGAGGTTGGTTTATGTCACACTATATTTTTTTTTTTTTTTTTAATGATGTTATTTTTGCTGGTCACATGCATTATATTATTTGAGTCTTAAAATGATAATTCCTTCCATGGGTAACCAATCTTTCTATTCCCTTGTATTCTAGTTTGTAAGTAAATTATTGTCTTCGTAATAATTTTTCCTCTTTTGTCCCTTAAAACCTAGGTTTTGATACGCTTGATTGGTGCCGATGAGCATATGTATGTAAATCATGTGGATGCAATGAAGTGGATTGAAGACACTGATGTGCTTGATATGATTGTTGACAAGTTCAGTTCTTCAGTAAGTAGTGTTGGTTTTCTAAAATAAAACCATATTTTACCTCCTGAGCAAACATCCTAGTAATCTAAAGGTCACACAAACATCTGACCTATTGCTGAGAAGCTTGAGTGAATGAATGGTGTAATGATAATGCAAATAGCCATATTCTCTATGTTTTCTTTATGAAGTGAGGTCGGTGAACAATGCTAACAGTGCATTCCTTTACTGTGGTTTTTACAGGATTCTCCTGAAGTGCATGCTAATGCAGCAGAAACCCTGTGTGCTATTACACGATGTGCTCCAGCAGGGCTTTATGCCAAAATAACCAGCCCAAGGTAGACTCCTAGGACAACTTTTATAAATGAATGCTACCATACATTATTTTTGGGGACTTGAGGTTGGTACATACTTGTTATTCTTTGTTTACTAATTTCCTATATCATGTTTTATCTGCAGCTTCATAGGAAGATTGTTCCGGCATGCCCTGGAGGACTCTCGGCCAAAATCTGTTCTTGTTAACTCTTTGTCCATATGTATATCATTGCTAGATCCTAAGAAACTTACTATTGGAGGGTTTAATGCATATAACCGCCAGATGAATAATGGCTCTACAGTAACTGCAAATCCTGAAACTGTTGATGGCATGCTTGAGAACCTAGGTAAAACTTCTTCCCACAAACAACCTTTTACTTCTATGTTTCATGTTAGGAAACTTAATTCTTTTTAGTATCATGAGAATGTATGAGCTTTAAAATGATCTTTAATAGCTGCCCCAGTGGCATTATTGTAGATGGTGTTGACGGATGTCCACCAACTTATCTATGCCTCTATGATGCGTGTTAGGGAGTTCTCGGTAGGTCTAGTTTAGGATAGAAAACAGACCTGAACCGTGGGTGTTGTAATAAGGCTTTCGAAATGAGAGAAACTGAATGTCAGTGGTTTGAGTTCATCCTCTTTCCAAGGAACTCACCATGTTCTTATATTCCTGTTAACTGCCTAGATTAGACCCATCCAAATGAAGACCTAGTGTATTGTTTATCTCTGACTTGGGCCTTATAGAATGTCATTTAAGCTCATTTGCTTTCGGGACTATGGTAAGCAGTGACAAGTTTGTTTACCTTTTGTACTAAGTGGGTTCATTTCAATTAGCTAAGTTAGTTTTGGCATGTGGGCTTGTCTTGTTTCATTTCAATTAGCTAAGTTAGTTTTGGCATGAGGGCTTGTCTTGTTTAATGATTTATGGCAGCTGCTGGAGAAAAGAAATGATCATCATGCTCTTTTCTGTAGGTGATCTACTCAAGCTTTTGGATGTTTCTTCTGCCGAAAGTCAGTTGCTAACCACCTTTGGCAAGCTACAACCACCTCTTGGCAAACATCGTTTGAAGGTAAAACTATTTGTGTGGACAAAATGTGTTTTGCTTTTTGAGATTGTTAGTCATTGGTGGTTGGCCTTTGCCACATCTATTTTAAACCCTGAACCTTGATTTTTGATAATGTTGAATGGTAATTTCAGTTTCACTTTTATTTTAAATTATTAATAATAGAACACATTCTTTCAGATTGTAGAATTTTTATCAGTTTTGGTAACTGTGGGTAGTGAAGCCGCTGAAAAGAAATTGATTGAACTTGGAGCAGTACAAAGAATTATAGACTTGTTCTTCGAGTAAGTTTTAGCAATTCTGTTATTTGTGTGGTAGAGTTATCCAATTTGATTGCTAATGCCTCGTTTGAACATTGTAGGTACCCATACAATAACTTTTTGCATCACCATGTTGAAAATATCATAATTTCATGCTTGGAGTGCAAGAATTCTTTTCTTGTGGAACATCTTCTCCGTGATTGTGATTTTGTTGGAAGAATAATTCAAGCGGAAAAACATAACACCTTGGAATCTAGTGCAAACAAGGTGCATCAGCATTTTCTCTATAGTTCATGTCTCCCTGAATGAATTCGTTTTTGTTTAAATATGTGCATCTGTATATAGATGAATACCATACTAATGGTCAAATTTGTATTTTGCAAATGTCATGCAGCCAACAACGCATGCTGAAAACAAAACACCACCTAGGATAGGAAGCATAGGACACTTAACTCGGATATCTAACAAACTTATCCAGTTTGGCAATAATAACAGTGTGATTCAGGAACATCTACAGGTCTGTTACTGACTTACTGTCTCCAGCAATTACTGTGTTAGGATTTTATAAAGCATAAACTTTGGTATACTGTTTGATATGTATTGATCAACCCACCTTTTTTTCAGTAAGTGGATGTCTGTTGATTACTAGTTAATTCCACAAATTGCATGTTGACAGTCTACTGAGTTCCCTTTCTCAAACTTCTCTATATTGACAGGGAAACAGTGAATGGACAGATTGGTACATGAACATTCTATCAAAGCGAAATGCTGTGGAAAATGTCTATCAGTGGGCATGTGGGTATGTTCTATTTGTCTTAGCTATCATACTCTTTCTAACAAATGGTTGATCAGTATATATACTCTTAATGAGCTGTCTAATTAGATTTGCCCCCTCTTGAATGACTGCATGCTATTTACGATTGCAAAGATCTTATTGAGTTTTTTTAGCCCCGTTGTGGATATTACTTTCCCATCTCTGAGGTTTGTGGAATTGTAGTCATTCACTCATTTTTTTTATCCTTCTACAAAAAAGAATTAGTCAGTGTGTTTGTGTTGATACGTAAAGAGATTCTTATAATTGTTTGGGTTATATGACCTGTGGCAGCTTGTGTGGGTTCTCTTCTAACTCTTTAGTGGCCATCTTCAATGTGGGTCACAAATTGCAGTCTTCTAACAACTTTAAACACATTGGTTGTAACAGGAGACCAACAGCTTTGCATGACAGGAATAGGGATAGTGATGAGGATGATTACCAGGATCGGGACTATGATGTTGCAGCCTTGGCAAATAACCTAAGTCAGGCCTTCCGTTATGGTATTTACAACAATGAAGATATTGAAGAGGTAAAGTCACTTCTAGGGAGCACCTGTTAGTCCAAAGCTGAATGTGCTTTTCTTAGTGTCATTGTTTATAGGCCTGAATAGTATTGATTCTTGATCTGTTATTATTGTTGCCTGTTAAACAGTCAAAATATCAGGTGATTTAACTGAAATGCAATAGCTTTTTCTGGGTCCAAGAAGGCCTAAAAGAGTAATTTATGAAATCGTCTGGTAGGTGGAACTGTATGAGAAAGTTATTTGCAACAGTTTTTCCATTGTTATAATCAATTCCAAGTAGGGTGAAAAGCATATAGTTTTTCAGCTCCTTTGGAATTTGCATGTTATTCAGGTTCTTTAATTTAATGGGAATTGTGGTACTTACTGAAAACTGCTAATAAACTCTTCCCAATTCACCAACTTCTACTTCTTTTGTGAAATTGCTGATGAAAACTATCTCAACAAATAGTCAGTAGGACCTTGCTTACCGCTTTTGTAGTGGTTGATATTTACTTTCTTCCAAAAGTTCAATGGTTGTGTTGACTCATCGATTATGGTCCTGCTTTGCTTACTATTGTTTTGGTAGCATTACTTATCAACATAATGTTCTATAGTTCTTAATTGTGGACCTAAATGTGTTTCAGGCTCATGGCTCACTTGAACGAGATGATGAGGTAAGCTTTTTATTTTCCTCTCTACTTGGAATTGCGGTGAACTGAATTTATATTTTAATTACATTTGTTGAAATTAATTACTTGGTTGTTCTCACATGAACAATTTAAACTAAGATGGAAAAAGTAATTAATCGTGCACAATTTTGTGATCTCTTGGTTGAGTGCATTTTCTTGGTGTTATTTTATAATTTAGTGTTTGCAGTCTTTGCTTGAAGTGGCTGTTTCTATCTTTGCTTTAGTTATCATCAGTAGAAGTGCCTCAAGATTGATAATACTTAATGTTTCTCCATTTCTTTGAAATATCCATTGTTTGTTGTGGTCTGTGACAAAGTGTCTCCCACCATTTGGGGTTGGTAGAAGTAGTAATTCTTGGGTGTCGTTAGCATGATACTAGCTACAAGGTGTGTCCTCTGGGATTCAAACCCAGCACTGTATCCTAAGTTCTCTACAGCACTGTATCCTAAGTTCTCTACACAAATCTCTGCAGCCACTGCACAATTTACTTTTATCCTTAAAAAAAAAAAAATAGTAACTTATCATGATTGTCTTTTTTGCTTAATGTTTCTTCTGAGATTTGTTTCATGACCATAATGAAGAAGTATCTGAAATTAGTGATTATGTATGGCAGGATGTCTATTTCGATGATGAATCTGCAGAGGTGGTTATTTCTTCTTTACGGTTGGGAGAGGACCATGAAAGGTGAATGGTGTCCCTTTTTTGTCATTGTTATTTCAGTTTTCTCGGTGGAAAGAACAGTCATTTTTGTTCTGTTGGTTTTGCTTTTCTCAACACTGGTAATTCAATATGTATATCTTGTATATTGCCTTGCAGTGGGTCTCTCTTTACAAATTCCAACTGGTTTGCTTTTGAGGAGGATAGAGATCGGGCCGTCAATGAACGCTCAACTGCCTCTCTTACTTCTTCATCACCTAATGCTGAGGAGGGTGCCATCAATACCAGCAGAGATAATAATGTAACTGCTGGTGAAGACGAGGAGTTGGCTGACACTGCAACATCATCACCTGAACCAATACCAAAAGTAGAAAACGATGGAACTGATAAACCAGTTGAATGGGTTGAATGGAGGGAATATTCTGATGCTAGTGATGCTTCTGGTCTTCCCAATGGAGAACCTGAGGCCAAATCAGGGACCATAGATCCTGACACGGCTAAGCCGTCATCTGACTCATCCGGTGCTCCACCTACAAAGGATGAACCTGCGGATACTGAACCATCAGCATCTCCCGATGAGAAACCGGGCACTGAAACCTCCAAATCAGTTCAGACACAAAGTGAAAATCCGGATTTAAGTGCTGCTACTTCTGTGGATGAGAAATTGGTTGATGGTCAAGACAAGAAGCAGGATACAGAAGACGACAAAAATGCAGCTGAAAATACAAGTAGCTAATGTAAATTCCTGTGAATTGCTAGGGTGGCTAACTATGCAACATTTAACCAGGTGGGAAGATAAATTCTGGTGTTTGGCCGGCAAATAGGACCCCTCTGCATGCTCTTTCAATTTTTAATAGGAATATTGATTTGTTATCCCCACCTAATTCTGAAGCTAGAGATTCACTGTTTAATGAGCTTTAGCTCATGCTGTTAGGTGCAACTGAATTCTTCACCTGTTCATATCAATTTTTAGCTCGTCCAATTAGGGTGCTACTGAATTTTCACCTTTCATGAACTGTTCATATAAAGTACGTCTCATCATTCCCAGTGTTTAGGTCTGGAAGTGAGCTTGCCTTGACTTGTTCTTTCTCTTAATGTAACCTTTATATGATTTTTTATAGGAAGTCCCTTACTCTACTGGTTAACTCAAACATCAGGTTGGGCGGATCGTTACTACCAGAAAGCTTGATATGACAACGACATGCGTTTGAGCTCCAAGGAAACAAAATGAAGGGACCGGGGTATGTGTTAGTTGAGCTCTCAATAAAGTTAAAATCATTATACATTTATGTTCTGGATTCTGAAACCTGTACTGGTTTCTTTAGTATATTGTATAAATTCCTTCCAAAACCTACTTGAGTAGGCTGTCTAGTTGATATGACGAGTTACACATGATTGGCATGCATTTGCATCTGCGACTGCAAATGTCTGTTAAGTGAAGTTAAAAATCAGGTATCACATCATCTGGGTTCAAACCATTAACTTCGATCTCCTTACTCCTCATGCACCTTATGAAAAAACCGAAGATCGGAAACAATAGATAGATGTAAGTGACTAAAAGCTTCTTTTTCCCATATTTTTCAATTATTATACCTCAGTCGGCTGAAAAAGAGGAGCTTTGTAAACTTGTAAAACCTTGATTCATACATGATTATAGTGGAAATCGTTATTGTACACTCACGTAATACAGAAAATAAATTCACCTACGATTAATTTATTTTTATTCTACGAATTATTGGATGAATTTTGTTAGAAATAAGTAACAGAAATAATATCGGCGATTCGCCGATTCCCTTGACATAGCTGATGCCTTTTGTAATGAACAATTTAATTTTCAGGTAATAACTGCGTGGTAGTGGCTAATCGCTTGAATAGGAATTCTAAAATCTGAGAAATAGTATGTTGATTACACTTCATCTTGTTTCCGTTCTACTCAAACATCCCCTCCAAACGAGTTCAATGATAAACTGCTTTCTGTGCTTTGAATGTTTGGTTATTCAAGTTTGGGGTAATACCGTTTGTTTTGTGGGTCAGGTAGTAGCAAAATAAAGTACAACTGATTTTATAGTTGAGTATTTTGTAGTTACCGCAAAATTGATTTTAAAAATCCACAATCATTAAGTAGAACTGAAAATCATATATAGCATAATTGATTTTGAGCAGATAATAGTAAATCTTGGCTTGACTAAAGAAATGAACATAATTAGTTTTGTTTATTCTATTGAATTTTCAGCATGCAGTAATACAAATGATTTACTCATGAGGTCCAAGTGCTAGTCATTGCAAGTGTGACAGATTCTAACAGCTGTTTTAATACACATCTATCTACCATCGATTTTTTGGTGTCTATCTACCATCGATTTATATAATATTTTCGTGAGATAAATTTCACATCTTATCTAATCTAACCAATTTAGTGTATAAAGAAACATAACATCTTAAAATTAGAACAAATGACTTATCAAGTGAAAGAGTGATTCTATATTTAAAAACATGCAAATATAAGTTTAAACATCACATTACTCTAAAAGGTGATAAATTAATATCAATCATCTATCTATCCTTAACATTTTCCATACTTCAACCCTTCCCAACAAATACATCGCTACAAAATTGTATCAAGAAGAGCTTTTCTATCATCGATAATCACACCGTCTTCACGTGATTATCGGAACGTGATTATCGGAGCAGAGACAACGGAGTGGCACGGTTTCCCTTATCAATTCTTTGTGGCCTTGTCAACTTATAAATCAAAATTTAGGAATTCAAAAAGATGTAATAAAATGGAACACAAAACTGAGATAGCTATTAAGAAGGGGGCCAAAAATAAATGTGACGGAATACATATAGCTGGGATCACCGGCACATCTCTCAACTCAAATGTTGCATTTAGTATTTGGTCAAAATTGAGGTTGCTCTTATGATATCTTAAGAGGTAGAATTGAAACTCCATTCTGGGCTTCAGGGATTCGTCCCCACCTGCCTAAACGAGGTTCCTGTAAGTAAAAAGACATCTTATGTTAGGGGATAAGCCGACAATTCTAGTACATCAAAAATGGCCAATGCAAGGGATCACTAAATATCTTTTATAAAAAAATGCAAATTAACTGGAAGAGGGAAAAAAATTCTGGTGGAATTCACAAACAGATTGAGCAGAGTGTTACCTGTCCAACTCCAGCAATCAGAAACTTTGCTGATTTTGCAAAAGCCAAGGAATTCACAAACCCAACCTGTGATGTAAAACGGTTTAAGGGTATAATATTGAGTCATGGTGGGTTTTCAAATGCAAATCAAACTCAACAAAATTGCACAAATGCGAATTAATAATGGGTAGAACTACATATTTTATTAACAAACTGAAATAAATGTGGACGCAGGTTAAGTGTGTGTTCCGTATCATGACGCAGAATAAGCAACATTCAGCAACTAACAAAATTTTACATGGAAAAAGGCAATTGTGTTTTGTTGTATTTCTTTTTACTTACCAATGGTACATCGTGGCAAAGTTTGATATTATTAGTCTCACTTTCTATTGCCCATAATCGAACAGAACCATTGCCAGCACCAGAGGCAGCAAGGTCACTATTTCTACAAACATTAACTGCACTGACCCATGAAAATACTGATGAAGAAGGCTGATTGTCAGGATGGTGATGACCATTTTCTGTAGAGGAAGATAGTAGTATCACTTTAGAATTGTAAGATAAGTCTTGCTATGCAACTAAAAATATACCACAAATTCAAGCATTGAGATTGCAAAACTTGTAGATAGGTAGAAAGGTAACAAGTAATGCACTTTGTAATAACTGTTCATATTTTCGGAGATCTTTGATTTAACAAGGCATATTGCGTGGAAAGAATATTAAGGAATTTTCTAAGTTACCAGTGGGCATTCTTCCACCATCAATTTGTTCAGATTTTGTGCTTTCTGTCGGTAAAGTATGAGCATTCTTCACAATGTAGGTAGGCTTCTTTTTCACTGATCTCCAAAACTCAATGCTTCCATCATCCGAACCAGATAAAAATTCATCATTATTAACAAAACAACAACATTCTAACGAAGATGCAGGTGCGCGAAATATAAGGCGTGACTCTTCATGAACCTAGAATACACATCATGGAAAAGACAATACAAAATTATACTTTGTAGCTCATAAAAATTGCTAATTTTATCACTAGAAATTTTCAGACAAAAGAGGAAAGGTAAAATAACATTAAGAAAAGAAAAAAAAAGTGGGAGAAATTAAGCAGCATCTAAGATACAGTTGTTTAATACAGAAATACTTCAAATTTCACTTTAGGGAAGACCTAATAGTACCTTGAACATCTGCATAGTATGATCACGTCCAGCGGTTAGTACCCTTTCTTTGCGCAAGCAATCAATGCTTATCACTTCACTCTGGTGGCCAAATAGAGTATTCATGTATGTTCTGTCTTCAACATTCCATATCTTAATCGTTCGATCAAATGAACCAGAGAAAAGCTCTGAAGATCCTTGTCTAAAAGCCAAACTAGAAACAGGGCCTCTGTGACCAGGAAATGCCTGTAAAAACAAAAGAGGACAGTAAACCATTATTCACAAGTTCAAACAAAAATGTCCAAGATCCTATAACTTCAGTCACAGAAGAAGCTTATGAAAAGCATGGTTTACATTTCCCTTGGTTTTCCATCATTTGATATCTTCATAGTGCAAATAATGAACAAATTGCAAAATAAAAATTCAACATTGTGAACAACTGAACATGCTAATCAATACAGCTATCACAAATTGCAGATTATCGAAGGAATGAATAGCTACCTGAACATGCTCTCTGGTACGAGCATCCCATATATGAACATGCCTGTCAAGTCCCCCAGTTGCTAAATACCGGCCATCCGAACTTGCGGCCAATGCCAACACATGTTTGCTCTGCTTCTTAGCTTTACCCTGCGGATCCTTCAATCCATGACTCTTGAGCACCGAATCACTCGGCCACCTATACTTCTCACATTTCCCAGTACTCACATCCCACTGCATAATAGTCCCATCCTTAGATGCCGAAAATCCTTTCGTATCATCCTCGGACAGGGCCACCGCAGTCACAGAATGCCGGTGCTTCACCAGCACCCTAAACCCACCATCAGTACCACTAGTCTCCGGCACTTGCACCCTAAAACCAATCTCCATAATGTTACAATTTCACGAAATCGCAATCACATAACACATTTAACCTAATCTAAAACTAGTAAACTACAACAAAAAGCTTGGAATTGAAATATTGGGATCGTAAATTTCTAACCTTGAAGCAATGGCTCTTCTGACTCTGCCACTCTCCTCTTGCTGGTCCTTCATGAGTTTCTCAGCAACGAGAGAATCTCTGGCCCCTTCTTCGTCCTCATCAGCACCTTCACTCCCATCTTCTTCATCTTCTTCCTTCTTCTTCTTCGCTGCATCGCGATATTTTCGCAAGAAGTCCTGGGCAATTCTCTTGCGAGCTTCAGCTCCGGTTTCTTCCTCTTGTTCTTCCTCCTGCTCTGATAGGTTTTCACCGCGTTCGCCGGCGAAGAAGTCATCATCGTCGAAGTCGCTGTCAATCTCATCGGCGGCATTGGCGTCGTCGTCATCCCGGTTGGGCTTGCGGCGCTTGCGGGAGTCGTTGGCGAAGAAAGGGTCGCGAGGAGAAGCTTTTTGCTTGTTACGGTTCTTCTTGTTTGCAGGCATAGTGTTTGATGAAATGAATGAATGAATGAATGCGTTCCAAAGTGTGGCTTTTTTGGAGAGAGAGAAACAGAGAGAAGAGAAGAGAAGAGAAGGTAGCTGGTTTTTAGGGTTTAAGGAGCGAAACAAAATCAAAGTGTGGTTTTAGTCTTCTGTACAGCGGCTGTCAACACTTCACTGCTTTTTTACATATTTTACCCTTTTAAATGCAGCAATAAAATAATATTTTAGAGAGAAAAAATAGATTAAACACATTTTTTATAATAATAAAAAATAATATATAGAGTACAGAAAATCAGTTATTAAATTAATTATTTGTATAAATATATAATAATTAATTTTTAATATATTTATAATATTTATATATGTTGTTTAATTTATTTTTAATGTGTAAATCAATCACTAATTTTTTGGTTTACAGATACTTCCACCATTTTTTTCGTTAATTTGGTTGTGTTTTCAAGTTCTTTGCTGAGTTTGTTGGTCCTTTTCATATACTGTAAAAAAAATGTTTATTACACTTGCCTGAGCTAATAAACAAATCTCTGATCATTTTGTATACATAATAATTCAATAACTAACGATAAATATTTAAGTAGAATTTTGATTCATAGAAATTAGTTCTTGACTTATTGAAAATATCTTTGAAAAAAAAAAGCACATATAAATCCTTATTTTAGAAGTGCTCATTCAAATCACAGACTAATTCAACCTTACTCCTTGTGCAAAGTGCAAACTCCAATTCGAGATTGAAGAGAATTATTTGCTATATAGTTGTCCACAGCAGGGTATACTCAAATATCCAACAACATAAAAAGAACTCCATCTCATCAAACATAGGATAATATATAATACACAACACTGATAGATATCCATACATCCATGATCTTTCAAGTACAAAATCCACAAACAACATGGCATATAGAACAACTAATTGAAAATTTCCAACATAACCTTTTTAGGCTGAGATAACACTAACACCTCCTTCTTCTTCTTCTTCCACTCTAGTAGCAAAAGTAGCCAATCCAGAAGAGTTGCCATTAACAAAGTTACATTGTTTTCTGATTTCACCTTGAGAGCCAGTTAGAACTCCAATATTACCCATCTTAATCATTGATGCCTTAAATGCCTCAAAGAACAGACTCTGGTTGCTACTAAAACTGTTGACAATGCTAGCTGTGGATGCACCACTTGTGGAGAAAAGCTCTTGATCACTCTGAAGCAACCCATTTAGAGACTGAAGATTGGAGAAGTATTTGTTGTCAAATGTGTCAGGTGTTGTTAGGTCCAAATTAGTGAGATTAGTCCCTGGTCCACCATTGGGGCAAATTGATCTAAGTGTTTGTAGGTAGGTTGTGTTCAAAGTAGGATCAGGGTTTCCACTGCTGCTGAAATTGTATAATCTACTGCTGAAAAATCTGCATTGAGCTCTTCCAATTGTATGAGCACCTGCAAAATTTAGAAACATATACAATATAATTTGAAACAGAAAGATGAGGCAACTAGATAAACATGAAATTGAGATTTTAATATACCTGAGAGTGCAACTAGATCAGTTATGTTGAGGCTTTGATTAGCAAAAGTAGAGATGAGTTGACTAAGATTGAAGGAAGGAGCTGGAAGTTTCTGATTAGCAAGGGTTAAGTTTGCTGTTAAACTATCTCTTCTCCCTAATGGAACTTTCCAATCAGGACCTCCAGCCTGTAATTCACATGAGAGTAAGGTCTTAAGTAAATTAAAATTTAAAACAGAATGCAAAATTTAAAATAGAAAAAAATATCGAATTTTCTATCTCTGAAAGATGGGTTCTATCTGGAAAAATTACCCAAAACGACACAAAAAATTACACAAACCTCAGTGGCTCGTTAACGACATTTGGGTAGTTTTATCGCACAAAACCTGTTTCTTTTTTTATTGGGTAATTTTGTCCGTGTCTAAATCTTTCGTGTGTAATTTTGGTATTTTTTCCTTTAAAGTATGTGAAAAACTTAGTTTAGTTGCTAATGATTTATTTCTTCAAGCTAATTTTTATTTCCTCTGTTCTTCTTCTTAGGTACTAGATTAAGCATATAAAAAAAAGTCATTGTACTAATCCATTTGGGGCAGTTTAAGAAACTTATTATAATTAGATTGTATCATTGTACTTATCTTACCAAAACAGATGAAATCTCAGCTGCGAGTGCAAGAATATCAGCACAAGAGACAACACCAGGACAAGCATTTTCTACAGCTGTTTTGATCTGATTCACAACATCTAAGCCTCTTATTGAGTTGTTATTTGGAGCTGCACCTTGTTCACTCACTATGCTACTTGTGCTATTCAACAAAATTGATCCATCACAACCCTGTCACAGATTGAATTGGTTTAGAGTTCGATTCTTGTTAAGAGAAATTAAGTGAAGAGAATAATTAATACATACTTGAACAAAACAATCATGAAAGTGGAGCCTCATGAGACTACCAAGCATTCTAGGATCAGATTTTGAAACGTTTCTTATAACTCCTCTAACAATGGAATGCACATTGGCACAAGTGTTGTTGTAAAATGATGGATCTAACTGTGCATATGAGGAAAGTGGAAGTGATGCTCCAAGCATGAGCATAGCCACAACAACCACAGGATTACACACACTACTTACTTGAAAGGACCTCATTTTTATAATTGTTTTCAGTGTTTGTATGTTTAGTTGCTTCATAGTTTTACTTGGCAGAGAAGGCTCTATTTATAGAGAGAACATATATGTTTGTGTGTAGTAGTATATTCTTGACCAACTGATTAATTTCAATCACATGCAATGCAACTTTTGAGATAGTTTAATTTGTGTACTGATAATAATATTCATCACCTTCATGGCAGCCTTTAAAATAGTATAAAATAGATAGCTAGTAGCTTTATTAAACTTGCCCTTTTGAAACTTGAAAGATAACACTTATATAGCTTTTAAAATTTAAAAGATTATAATAAACATAAATATAATAACTAATTTAAATATATATATATATATATATATATATATATATATATATATATATATATATATAATAAC
>JASCZI010000231.1:53698-69138 GCA_036250425.1 Stylosanthes scabra
TATTTTACTTTTTTAAATGGAAAACAACCTTAAGTGTCTATCAACTCTAAGAACAGTCTAGGGCTAATAGGGTTTTTCTTAGTGTTCTAGTACTCAGCTAATTTTTTTTTATCCTCTTATGCTTAATGTTTTGCTAAAGTTTTTTTTTTTTTATCCTAATAGAGTTCTTCTAATTTTTGGTTAGTATTTTTTCTTGTGTCCTAATAAAATTTTTGATATTCTCGTGTTTTTTTCTATTAAAGTTTCTCATACTCATTTGATGTACTCATTTGAATAAACTTATTGAAAAACTCTTAAATCAGTTTCATCTCGAATGATGAGGTTGATTTAAGATAATTTGGAGTCGACCTAATAGTTTTGCTGCAATGATTCTCTCTCATTTACTGAGGTGGAGGGCACTAACGATCAATTGGTGTGCAGAAATTGTCAGAGTTTTGAGAGACTTCTGACATTTCATAAATCGAAATGATCTGTATTTCCCAAAAATTGTTTTATCTGTGAAACCAACAATTGATCTTGAATGATGGAATTTAAATTAAGTGTTTGTGGTTTTGATAAATGGTTCTACATAATCCTACTGATCCCAGTGCGCTAACACATCGAAGCCGCATCTTCTCCAAATGATTATTGCCTCCGTCATCGATTGAGTTTCTAAGATATCATTTGTTTTAGTCTTTTTTTTTTTAGTTTATTTAATATTTACATCTTTAATTTTTACAAAAATTTCACTTTTTTTTTGCTTTAGTTGTCCAAGTTGGATCCAACTCATATGTATTATTTTTTTATTTAGTGAAATAAAATACAACTGTCTTTAATAAAAAAAATTTCTAAAAACAGTCTAAAAGCAAAAGAAAAAAAAAACAAAATTAAGATAAATTAAAAAGAATAATCAGGTGAGTATTAGACTATTAATACTTCTGCAAAAAATTATCTCTCATTTTTTGTTTTTAAATGAAACACAAATTAATTGTTAACGATTAACGCAGGGAAATGCTCAAGGTGAACATATTTTATTTATATTGCCAAGTATTTATAGTTAGCACATATATCTTAATAGTATATATTTTTTAAAATTTATTTATATCAACTAATAAAAACATATACATACAGCTTGATTCAGTACAAGTAAGAAAAAAATCGTACTGATAATGTAGCATTCTTAATTAACATATACTCATGTATAAATAACCCAAAACAGTAAACACTATTATATACAAAAAATTGATAAAACTAATTAAAGATATGGTAAGACTTCTAACCATTGGAAAGAAACTAAGTCAAATATTAAATTAAATGATTTTTCATCTTCTTTACTTTTCTTGTTTCCTCTTACATGAGACCAATTTACTAACCCCCTCTGCCCCTCCCACTTGCTGCGTAACATTTTTTTTTCTAGCAAAAATAGATTTGGAGAGAGGCTCGAACACAAATTTCTATTAAAAAAAGGAGCTACAACTCATTGATTTACTATTTAAGTGTTGTAAATTAATATAAATTATTGTCCTTCATTAATTATTTTTTTTTTATCAAAAATAATTAAAGAAGAGATTTGAACTCGAGACTTCTATTAGAAAAAAGAAAAAATTCTATGTGAGCTATACACCTGATTCACTGTCCCTCATTTACTTGTAACAAAGTCATAATTATATTCTAATCAATTAAAGTCTTATTCATTCATTAATCAATCTTGTCCCATTAGTTGCTTGCGGTTCAAGTCGGCTGTTAAGAGATCTATTCAATTTTAATTATAATATTAAACTGCTTTGGTACAGTTTTAAACCTAATTGAGATGGACAGGGTAGCTTACTATTTCTTGATCAAATTATTTCAATCTATAATTTTTTGCAAGTCATCTATTTCTAGTAAGAACTTTCTCATGTCTAAACTTTACACAATACTCTAGTGTATGTAAACCATTTCTCATTGATTAAGAAGTAATAAGATCTGCTAAATTGATTATATGCATTACACTCATATATATATATATATATATATACACATATATATAGAATAGTTCACAAAAGTTATAACATATAGTTCATCATAAGCACATGACATTTATGTATTCATTTATTGGTATAATCCATAGTTTCTGAATATTCTAACATAGAATACCCTTTAATTAGATTGAGCTAACCCTTCCATTGTCTTGCAATGATTCTTTGTTGGTGAGCACAGTAGCCAATCCAGAAGAGTTGCCATTAACAAAATTACAGTGTGTTCTGATTTCACCTTGAGAGCCAGTTAGAACTCCAATGTTACCCATCTTAATCATTGAAGCCTTAAATGCCTCAAAGAACAGACTCTGGTTGCTACTAAAACTGTTGACAATGCTAATTGTGGAGGCACCTGTTGTGTTCCACAACTCTTGATCACTCTGAAGCAACCCATTTTGGTGCTGAAGATTGGAGTAATACTTGTTATCAAATGTGTCAGGGGTTGTTAGGTCCAAATTGGTGAGATTAGTCCCTGGCCCACCATTGGGGCAAATTGATCTAAGTTTTTGTAGGTAAGTTGTGTTCAAACTTGGGTCAGGGTTCCCACTGCTGCTGAAATTGTATAATCTACCGCTGAAAGATTTGCATTGAGCTCTCCCAATTGTATGAGCACCTGCAAAAAAATCACATAAGAATCCGATTTTTATACTTTTCTTTTTCCAGTACGTTTAAAATAACTTCGAAAGATTTAACTAAATTTTCTATTAACGGAAACTTGTTTAGAAGGAAAGTTTAATTACTATACCTGAGAGTGCAACAAGGTCAGTAATGTTGAGATTTTGATTAGCAAATCTGGAAATAAGTAGAGAGAGGTTGAAGGTGGGAGCTGGAAGATTTTGATTAGCAAGTGTTTGGTTTGCTGTTAAACTGTCCCTTCTTCCTAATAGAACTTGCCAGCTAGGACCATTTGCCTGCCATGCCCAATTGCCCATGCATGCATATATAATAAGATCAGATGAAAAATAAGACATTTAATTTCAATGAACAATAACATTAATTATTGTCATACCAGCTCAGAAGACACTTCGGCTGCAAGAGCAAGAATGTCAGCACAAGAAACAACGCTAGGACATGCATTTTCCACAGCTGTTTTGATCTGATTCACAACATCTAAGCCTCTTATTGAGTTGTTATTTGGTCCTGCACTTTGCTCACTCACTATGCTACTTGTGTCGTTCAACAAAATTGATCCATCGCAGCCCTGCACGAGAAAAAGTTTGATAGTCATAGTTTTTTTACCATAGGTAATCATAGCCTTTTTATTTTAATTTTTATTTATAAATTATTATTGAATTAAATACATATTATTAAATGTTATAAATATATAATTACGGATATTATTTACATGAATTATAAATGTTAATTTAAATATGATAATTTTTATTTATGGTTATTTATCATTACTCTGCCAGAAATGGTTTTATCTCTAACTAGAATAAATAGAAATAAGAGAGTAGATGTTTTCATTTAATTTTATACTTTTATTTTATTTTATTACATAATAGCAATATTAAAATGAAAGTGAACAATAATATCTATTTTCTAATAAATCAAAAGAAAAATTTTTAAAAATAAATTATAAAAATATTTTAATTCCAGAAAAAATTAAACGATCTTTAATTACTGAAATCCAATTTTTTTTCCTGATATTTGCACCATGTTCACCCAATTGATTGACAATCTTGATAAAAAAAAAAGTTATTTTTCAATAATATTGGTGAATATGATGACTTTTTATTATCTAATATTAATTAATTAATGATATTGTTCTCATCATATATAGTGTTAACAATGTAAAGTTTTTATCAAATTCGTAAATAGTTGTGTGAACTTCATGCAAATAAAAAAATCACCATATTTGTCGGTTTAATATTTTCTTGAATTAAATTTTTTTATAATTTATTTTAAAAAAATTTCCATAATAAATAAATAATAATGAATCAAATAAATAATAATGAATCAACTATATATCATGTTCTTCATAAAATAAATAATAATACATCAAAGAGAGTGCAAAAATGATATGTTTGATATATAATTAAGCCAAATATATATAGAGATGATAATTTTTTAGTTTGGTCATAAAATCACCTATCTCAGAAGCATCTCAAATCTACTTTTTCTAACAAGTAAGAACATGAAATTGAGAAAGAAAGAAAAATTCCATATCCATCTCCACCTGTACACTGCCTAATATAATATCCCAACAGTATATATATATAATAACAAGAGAATACATACTTGAACGAAGCAGTCATGAAAGTGGAGCCTGATGAGGCTGGCAAGGATTCTTGGATCAGATTGTGAAACATTTGTGAGCACATTACTCACAATTGAATGAACATTGGGACATGTAGTGTTGTAGAACGAGGGATCAAGTTGTGCATTTGAAATGGGTAGTACTACTACTATTCCAACCACAAACAACATCACACCAAAAAGGGAACTCTTCATCATCATCATATATATCTTTCTTGTTTTTTAATCAACTTCTCTTCTTATGTATGTATGTGTTTTTGGGAGAATATAATTAACACATAGAAGATATATGATGAAGAGCCTCTTTATTTATAGAGAGACACTCAAATGAATGAATAAAGCATTCTGAAATGAATAAAACGACAAACTCTTAAATGGAGTTTAAATTCGTAGAGAATTAATAATCCGTTGGTCGGGATGGAGATATCTTAAAAAAAAATTTTTACTATGAAATTAATTTTTGACATGTACTTAAAATTTAACCTAATAATGATATTATTATTAAATGTGTAATATAAAACACCTAGAGAGTCATGGAGTAGTAATTCAACTAGTTTACGTTTGAACTTTGAAGTTATGATTGATCTTTCAAATCAAATCTTAACTAAATTGATTACAAGCAATCAAACACATCGAATATTCAAACATTTCATAACATAATTTTCTTTTTCGGAATTCTTTTGGGAGAAGTGTGAAATCTGTGTAGTATACTGTTGCATGAATGAAAATTTTACCTACAATTTATTAAGTTCAACAAAAGGCGTTTTGATAATTTCTCATGTCTACATACGTAACATAGAAATTCTTTTATGAGAAGCTGTGATTCCCTAAAAATGTGTACCGATGACTTTCCTCTCACATGAAATTTGTGGAAATTTGGTGTTTTAAAAGCAGCATGTTGGATAAATATCATATCATATTCAACAAAAAAGATAAGCTTGCTTTAAAACATGATATACTATTTTTGGTTGACGGTGCTTTATTGTGATAAGTCATATATAACAGTCACTTATAGAAAAAAAGAAAGAGCTAAAGTTGCAATGACTAATTAATGACAGTAACATGGGACATTTTTAGGTACAGCCTTCTCTTTTAAATTTTCCACAGTATTGACTTCATTATATATTTTTTTTTTTTTGTGTCTAGCAAGCAATAAGAAAACTACAAACCAAAAACAACCACACAACCAAAGGTGGACAAACTAAAGCAAAGCAGTATTGTCATGCTTGAGAAGAGAACGCAAATACTCTCCCGGTTCAATCCAGGTAATCAGATCAGCATCACCCATAGCTCCCCTCTTAGCCAACCAGTCAGCAATGGCATTCGCTTCCCGTTTAATCAACCTAAATTGTGCTGTTCAGGGCCCAGTGAAGCATATCACGAATTCTTTGTTGGAGATCATTATCTACGGATGCTGAGTCTGTGAAAAGGATATTCTGAAGAAAAATAAACACTTCTAGAGAGTCAGTTTCACACTGAATAAGTCTCGCATGAGCTTCCCAAGCTAGAAGCAACCCTTGCCAAATCGCAAATAACTCACAACTGACTTCATTATATATATTATGGCTGGATATATATATATTTTTATTAATGTTATAAATAATGTGATCGCCTATCTTACCTTCCTTTAGTTGGATTATAAGAAAGAAAACATATGAAATATCTAACGAAATATATAAAATAGTGATTCTCATCATGTATCATTCCTAATTCTTTTCTCGAATACGTAAGATTTTAATAATATTATCATCTAAATAAAAAGACACAAAAAATAATAATATTAATATTAATATTATTATTATTATTTAATCTATTTAACTCACAAATTTTATATAACATTTTATACACAAATAAAAAAAATTATAAAGATAAATTAAGATTTCATATTAAATAAATATCTAATATTCTTATAAGTGTTTATAACTAAAAAATTATATATTAAAATTTTAATTGTAATTGTTGAATTATTATTAATTATACTTTCTTATAATTATTATCTATGCATAATTCGTACGTCTATAAAAACATTCTACTTTATTCAGCAGAAAAGACGAAATTAGATATACAATAAGGAATACTTAGGTGTTCGGAGAGAGAGGGGCATCAAGAAGTGTGTGCATGAGTCGTTCTTTGTTTCTTCCATTATCCTAAACTTATTATCATTTCATTAAATTATTTGATAAATATTCCTCGGTCGTGAGTCTTATCCTCAGTTTCTCACCGATCATTAACAGTGTTCCCTAATTTCCCTTTCTTGTGTTCCAGCAGTAAGCACTCCAATAAATGCCTTAAAAGAAAAGAGTTTGGTTACTGTTGACAATGTTAGCTATTGTGGAGAAAAACTCTTGATCACTCTTAAGCAACCCATTATGTTGCTGAATATTGGAGTAATATTTGTTATATATCAAATGTATCAAAGGTTGTTAGGTCCAAATTGATCTAAGTTTTTCATAATTATGAATCACATAGAGGAAATTTCGATCATGTGATAAAGATTAACATGCATGCATGGGACATATATTTCTTTTTTAAATTTTTCACATAATCATTCTTGTATCTTCCACTTCCATTTCTTTTTTTTCTTTATTTTTTTTACTTATATATTGTTTTTTCTAATTAATGTCAATTAGTCCTAGTTAAAAATCGTATGAATAAAATTAAACATATATATTTATGTATCCCTCTAAAAATTTATGCCTTATATATATGATTCATGACCATATATAACCTTAATTTTTGGATATGTTGAATTAATTATGTTTCCATATATAACCTCTAATAATATAAGTTCATATTATCTCTTCAGCATCATTATTACTATTATTATATTGCCATCAAAACTTACAATTTGATGACAACTAAATCAGTCAACCACCACACTAAAGTTCGTTTATAATGACAAGAAATGTGACATAAGATTATAAGAATGGGACAAATGATTTTAATTAACCTATTATCAATACTAAAATCCTTTTGGTACAGATATTTTTTTTTTCTAGAACCACACATATACACTTATATTAAATTACATTATATATGATAAGTATTACGGGTATTAATTTCTCAAACTTTTAGGATATCCAACCTAATCCATTAGACTGTCGGTTCACATATTTTACTCTGATTTATTTCTTGCTGAAATCAAATTAAACCAAGTGTCGCAGATTTTAATAAGTCTAGGAGATTTAATAAACACATCATAGCTAGACTTGGTCTAAGCGTAATTAACGTATTGAGAAAACGTAATGTCAAGACTCTATATCTATGTCCTGATTTTCAGTATAGCTTCGTAGAAATTTAATTTTCTTGCTTTAAGAGTGGTAGTTCAATTTTATTGTTCTGCGTTATTAAATAACCTATGAGGAACGCTACATGACCAACAGAATTTATTATTTTTGACCAGCATGTAATCAGCAGATATTTTGCATCTATAAATTAAGTAATTTATATCTTTTTTTTCATATTTTATATCCATAATTATTATATTTTGCACACATAATTTTAAATATTGCATTCATATTATATATATTTTCATATTTTTAGACTTATTATATATAAATAAATTGCTAATTATGTTTGCTAGTTATACTGAATTAAACTTGCTGGTCATATAGAATTTCTCATAACGTATATAGTTATCTCAAACGTGTATAATACAAGGGTAAAAAATTTAATAAAATACTAATTTTTTTATAAGTAATAAGAGACATAGGTTCGATTCTCTCTCCTTGAAGTGCTCTGTAGTATTTAATAAATCTTTTTTTGGTTTGCATTAATTTTTTATAGAATTCAAAAACTCTAGTCGATTACGTAAATAGTATATCTTTAATGTAATTTAATGATAAATATTAAGAGATCAACAATTTTCTTGGGACTATTACTATATAATACTACGCACGGGTTATGTACGGATTACACAAGGATAATTATTATAATATTATTATCATTAATATTTTAAGTTAAAAATAAGAGTTAATTTATCATAAGAGAAAATATTGTTCATTTAATATTTGTCATAATAAATAAAATATATAAGTTGTAAATATTTTAAAATTTAAGAAGGAGATGGGAAAATGAAAAGATAATAATTAAGATGAAATTAAATGAGGAAATTGTGGTGAAGAGCAACTTATATATATTTATATGAAAGTGTGTAGTGTTTATACACTTGAACAAAACACCTTTTTAGACTATTACTATGTAAAGAGGTTTGTTCACGAAATATTTTGCCATTGACCTTTTATTGATCATCTGTAATAATGACACTCGTAGGGTTCATATTACATGTATCAATCAACTAATTCATGTATGAAATCAAGTAAATGAAATAAAGAAGCCAACAGCACGGATATGATTGATAGATGTACTAAACCATAAAATACACATGCATGTTGTATGTCATGTCAATGCATGAAAAAAGTCAAGATATGTGATTCCAAGAGTTGGTGCAGTATTACGTGCTTGTAGGAGGCAAATTTTATTACTTCTTCCCTTATTTTTATTTTAATTTAATTATGTATGTGTATTAGGTGTAACAAGTTTTTCCTTGGATTTACATTTTATATATTTAAGCACTATAACTAAAATTTTAAAAATTATGTTAATTTATTGTTAATTGATTTTGTCGTAATTCTACTTCTTTTAAAAAACAATGAATAATTATATATCTTTAACATATTTCTCGGATACATCAGAGGTAAAATGGATGACCCTCACAAATAAGTTTTCTCATCATTCAAGAAAAATTAAATATGTAAAAATATCAAGAAACACACCCTCATTCATCTGCGTTTAAACGTTGCTTGTAAGAACCTCTTTTAGTTTTCTGTAAATTTTGGTATAGAATATATTGCTTCTTTTATTTATTTTATGTTAAAAGAAATTTAAGGGACAATAAAGATCGGTTTAGAGTTTAGAAAATCCGACTTGTATCATAGTATGGCTTCTCTTATCTCTTAGCTCTGATATTAAATTTGTTCATATACTCGTGAAACATTATATTATATTCCCTTTTCAAGAAGACACGACTCAATAGATATCATAAAATACACAGCAAATTAAAGGATGGCTCACTAAAGAGTAGAAAGTTACAGAAGATCCATGACAAAGCACATTGTGTGTATCCATGTGCTTAATTACAGAAACCCTTTATTATTAGAAAGCATGAACTAACTTATTGACTTATTTAGTAGGAGCTAACCATGCCATCTTCTGAAGAAGAAGATTCCTTAGATGCAACACTAGCCAATCCGGCAGAGTTGCTATTAAGAAAATTACATTGCTTTCTAATTTCGCCCTGTGATCCGGTAAGCACACCAATATTACCCATTTTGATCATGGAAGCCTTAAAGGCCTCAAAGAAGAGGGTTTGGTTGCTGCTAAAACTGTTGACAATGGCGGTAGTGTTTGCACCCGGTGTAGAGAACAGTTCTTGATCACTCTGAAGCAAACCCTTATGACTCAGAAGGTTCGAGAAGTAAGCGTTGTCGAACGTATCAGGTGTGGTTACGTCCAAGTTCGCAAGAGTAGTCCCCGGTCCGCCGTTAGGGCAAATCGATTGCAGCGTTTGCCTGTAACCGGCGTCTAGGGTTGGATCAGGGTTGCCGGTGTTGTTGAAATTATATAATCGGCTGCTGAAGAATTTGCATTGAGCTCTTCCAATTGTATGAGCACCTACAAATACATGCGAATACCATAAAGAAAATTGCTATGCATGAAGTTCTTAGACGATCAATAATTAAATTATCATCTAAAAATTTGAAATTGAAAAATATTATTATCCAAATAAAATAAAATAAATTGGCTTCCAACAATTTTTAGTAAATTTAATTTTGACGTATTAATAGTATAAATTTATGTTGAGTATAATTAATTAATAAATGGTGATACCTGAGAGTGCAACTAGATCTGTAGTGTTGAGTCCTTGCCTAGCAAAGAATGATAAAAGCTGTGGAAGAGTGGAGGAAGGACCTGGAAGGTTTTGATTAGCAAGTGTTAAGTTTGCTGTTAAACTATCTCTTCTCCCTAAGGGAACTTTCCAATCAGGACCTCCATCCTGTAATTAATAATAACCATTAGAGCTACTATTTTTAAACAATAAATAATAATAACAAATGCAAAAATTTAAACATAGTTGACTTATAAAATTTAGCATTTGAAATTTGAATAACCATATAATCATTATTTAGTTTTTTCAAAGATGTGGGTGAAACACTGAATGTATCCTTGACTATAGTGTTTTTTTTTTTTTTTACTAACTTATATTGTTAATTATTCAACTTTTGTACAGGTGACTGCTGAAATATAAAATATTTTTATATAAAAATATAATTAAAATATATACCTATGTATTATGATAAATATATATATTTTAAAGAAACATTTTTGCAATTCTTTTCATTAGTATTTTCACATAAAATAAGTAATAACCTTTTTTTTAATATTTAAAATTAGGTGAATTATATGGTACTCTTTCTTATTTACAGAGTAAATTACTCTCTTTTGTCTATTTTTTTTTTTGTGACTAGTACAATAGTGGATATCGAACCTGGGGATTGAGGAAGGGAAAACTCCTAACTACATTTTCTCTTGCCTATTAATTCATAATTAACTTAATAAATAATTTTTTTAGAATTTAATATATAATTTTATTTAAATAAAATTGTTTTATGATATTTTATATTTTTTTAAGAGATAAATAAATAATATAAAAAAAATTTTCTCTTCCTATCATACAAAAAGAACAAGTGATATAAAATATTATTTTTTTTATTTTATATGGTCATTTTAATAAATCAAATTCAATGAAAAATAAAAAATGAAAAAGTAATAGTATACATTTTGACCATAAAAAAATTATTTATTAAGTAAATTATAAAATATAATACATTAGAGAGAATAAATTACTTTCTCTAAAAAAGAGGGTATCATAACATTTATTATCTAAAGATATGATATTGGGTTACAAGTTAAAGATGTTGAAGTGTTGACTAATATAAATTAAAGTCGTTGATATTTTAGCATCTTTTCATGGAAGAGAAGTGATGGAAAATATATAGAGACGTACCAAAACAGAACCAATCTCAGCTGAAAGTGCAAGAATATCAGCACAAGAAACTGTGTTACTACAAACATTTTCAACAGCTGTCTTTATCTGATTCACAACATCCAAGCCTCTAATGGAGTTGTTATTCGGAGCTGCACCTTGTTCGCTCACTATGGTAGCCGTGTTGTTCAGCAGAATCGATGCGTCACAACCCTAAATACATATACACAGGTAAGTATTACAGTAAACATTTATAGGTAATTAATAAAAATTCAATAATATAAAATAATAATTTAAATTAAATATTTTATTTTTTTAAATTTTAAATGATTTATTTCTCGTATACATATACGGAATAAGTAGAGCATACGTACTTGAACAAAGCAGTCATGGAAGTGGAGCCTGACGAGACTAGCAAGAATGCGAGGATCAGATTTGGAGACATTCCTAAGGACTCCACGGACAATGGAATGAACAGTGGGACACGTGTCCTTATAAAAGGAAGGGTCTAGGTTTGATGCTTGTGAATCTGAGGATAAAGGAAATGCTCCAAGAATAGCAACACACAACACAATACTAAAAATGAACCTCATTATTACTAATTATCACAGTGTATGTATGTATGTGTGTCTGTGTTTTGTGCTGCGAGATGTAATGGCAAATAAGAGCCTCTATTTATACACAAACCTATACAATGCTATTCACTTATGTTGCCATTTTAAAAACATTAATTATTAATTAATATATAAAACTACTTCTTGTACGTGTTGAGTTGAGTCTAACTAACACACTATCTTACTTGATGAGTTAGTAATTAATAATAAATATATTATCATCATATTACTTCTTTACAAAATTTAATTCGATAATTTGTTCTAAGAATATTATATAAGGTAGAATTGAATTCTAGATTTTTTTTTTTATCGTAAAAGTTTTGAGATATTACTTCTTCCAAAAACTTTATTAAAAAAATCCTTAAGAAAAATCAAAAACACATATATAATTATTCTCTCATTTTTAGGCTTCACATTTGGTGGTCCAGATTTTTTTTTTTTTTTAGTATTAGGTGGTCCAAGTTTTCAGCTTGTCTCGTTTGAGAAGTTTCCTTGTAAATTATCAAGCTTGCATTTTTTTTATTAACTTTGAATTTAAATAAATTAGTAAATTAAAATAATGTGTGTATATATATAACTCAATATATGTATATATATACATGAATATATAATAACTAAGTTAATGATTATTTTTTTTATGTGTAAGTAATATTTTCTTAGTATAATTGAAAAATAAATTAGCATTTTTAATTATTATTCAATGGTTAATAAATATTACATAGCACGTCGTGTGATGAACACGTCCTAGTTTTATATATTATTAATACTATTTTTTTGACTCAAATTTCAAGGAAGCAAGTGGGTGCGTGGCGAGACTAAGATTTAGTTTTCCCATATAACATGTGGTAGTGTAAGGGCTACCTTTGGCTAATATTCGATCTTCATTCATTGTTAATAGACAACCTTTATTCAACTTGCCACTTGTTCATTTCAAGATAGTACTACTAGCTAGCATGCTGATATAGACTAATTTAATGCCTATTTTTGAAATATTTATGTTAAAAAAATAAAAAATGCAAAATGCTCATATAATACATATTAATTAAATATATATTTTAAAAAGCTTAATTAACATATGATAAGATTATTATTAAGGAAAAATTTTAAATATTTATATTTAATGAATATAAAATAAATATATTAAAAAATTAAATTTTTATATTTTCAATAAAATTTTTTTAATTTATAACCTTATCATGTGTTCTAATTAAACTTTATTTTAAAATTATAGTAATAAAAAACTTGCTAGCACACTATCACTGAACAAGATTAATATTATTAGAATGAATTTAGATGTATATATATCCCTACATTATTCATATACTTTTATATTTAATAGATTCACATACTAAATACAAAAATAATAAAGTTTAACATAAAAATTTGAAGCACAAAAATAATAAAATCTAATATAAAAAAATTAAGTCATAATAAATAAAATAAGAATTATTTTTTAGATGGATGCATATAACATTATCTAGATTATTATTATTATCCATAATTGGTGTAATGCGGTGGAGTACAGTCTCGCATCAACAAATCAACAGGATTAATATTATCCATTAAAAATGCTTTTTGCGTCCATTATATTTTCTAATAATTGATTTCTTTTATTACGTGATTGTCTATTTCAATTTGACTCCACACCAAGAAGAAAAAAAAAATTAGAGAAGAACCTACACTAAATATTATATCTTCTCTCACAGTTTAAATTTTCTTAGTTTAACCCCTCAGTGTGTATATATTTATCCTGCCTATTTTTCTTTATTTGCTTAAACCCTTAGAAATCAAATATTAAAGAGTATCCACTTTGGTTACTCCTGATTGGATTTTTCCGGCTGCGGAGTCAGTAAAACTTAATTGTGATGCAAACAAGATGCACAATAGTGATATTGTTGGGTTTGATTGTGCTATTAGGGACAACAATGAAGATTGGCAACGCAGATGTGCTGGTACTATTCAGGTATCAAGTGTTCTTGAGGGAGAGCTTTTTGCGATTGGCATGGGAAGCTGGTTTCAAAGAGGTTTACTGTGAGACTGATTGTCATGAGGCTTATGTGTTATTGAAGGATTCAAATATTCCTTTTTGTAGCCAGGAGAGTGTGTTTATCTCGAAGATCCAACATATTTTACTCTGGCCTTGGAGAATCGAGCTAAATCTGATTCAGAGGACTGCTAATGTAGCTGACGCTATGACAAAACATGCAACCATCCATGGAATGTATTATGCGAAATGGTTATTACCTTGAGATAATCTCTGGAATCTTATCAATCTTGATGTCGCCATTAGCTAATTTCCTACTTATCTAACGTGTTTTCTTTTTTCTTTTAAATATTTAGTCACCAAAAAAAAAAAAATCTTAAAGAGTATGTAGTAACGATTGATTCAAGTATTCACAAGTATTAAATTTTTTTGAAATTATCATAAAATGGAAATAGTCAAGTAAGTACAATAAGTCCTCCAAATAAGTTAAGTAAGTCAAGTCTTGTTAAATTAAAATGAAAAATAATAAGAAGGAAGCAAGAGGTTTTCCAATTTCCACAACTAAAAAAAGTAAATATATAGGTTGGCCGCGAACTCAGGATATTGTGTCAGTTTCATGTCTGTTGTTTATGAGTCAAGAGATATCTAACAAAACCATTATGGTAGAAACAATAGATCTACAGCCTCACATAAGATGACATACAAGTTGTTGTTGTTGTTGTTGTTTTAATTAAAAGCAAAAAACTCAATCATTCAAACCATTTTTATGGTACATGAATTTTATATGGCTAACACCAAAATAATGAACACCATAGTGTCTTTTAGGAAGAAGAAAATATACTTCTTTTAAGAAGACTTTCAATCATAATTAAATCTATCAACTTTAATGATTTTAACAGAGAAACAAACAACATAGTTTTTATCATCTTCAGTGTTGGTCATTGCTACACATTAATTACATAAAGCTTTACAAAAATTTCTCTAACTAAATGACAAATTTTAGTTTATTTATTAGAGTAGTTGAACAAAAAACGCATGCAAAAATTTTTATGGTGGATACAAATACACATAAAAATTTTGAAGGAACAAAAATACACATGATGTTCATTTACTTTTAATTAACAATGAACGAAAATACACACAGCTATTATTAAATATTAATTATTTTTAAATATATTTTTGTCCGTTCAAATTTTTCAAATCTTTCATATGTATTTTTATTCATTATAAAATATTTTGTATACGTTTTTATTCATTTACTCTATTTATTAACTTGTTGGAGGCTTAGAGATGTTAGGGGTGAAAATCAAATTTGATTTCTTAGCCCTAGCTCCTTTAGCTAGTTTTTCAAATTTAATATGAATGAACAAAGGACAGCCCTACATACGCGGTGAAAATTATTGGTTTGCTTGATACATGCATGCATCTATAATAACTAGGGATGGCAATTTCCCCCGCCCCCGCGGGTACCCGCGGATTTTATCCGCGACGGGGGGCTTCGTGGAGACCCGCTAAGCCCCCGCGGGGACGGGGACGGGTCC
>JASCZI010000232.1:5959-21075 GCA_036250425.1 Stylosanthes scabra
ATCCAATTTCAAAGACTTCAAGTGTGTGCGCTTTTGTAACAATTGTTGGGAAAACATTCACCCATTTTTCCTGACAACACATTAATTGTCATATAAATTTGGTCAATGAGAGAGTTATATTTTGAATCAAAGTTGATCAATTTCAAAACAACATTCTAGAAATCACTTTTTTATTTAATTTATCTACATTCTTAATATAA
Organism: Stylosanthes scabra; assembly: GCA_036250425.1. NCBI lineage: Eukaryota > Viridiplantae > Streptophyta > Magnoliopsida > Fabales > Fabaceae > Stylosanthes > Stylosanthes scabra. The sequence goes on from JASCZI010000232.1 coordinate 6,160, forward strand.
CATTAGATAGAAATTCTGTCCAATTAATATTTTATCATAAAATTAATAGTTTAAAATAGTTAGTTTAATATATTTAATTAAATTCTAATTTAATAATTTAAAATATCAATTTCACATACAACGTAACATTCTACCATAAAAATAATATATCATAAATTTAAGAGATAATCATTTATATATATGTTAGTTTTATTTTTTTTAGAAAAATATTATTATTATAATATAATATTACAAAAAATATTTTAGTATAAAATATTTAAACAGAAAAAAACCTTATGGAAAAAACTCAGAAAAATACTTTTTACCAAAATAAATTAATAGATATAATTGTTCATGACACAATAATTTGGTTAAAAATGATGGGGAAGAGAGTTGCATATGTGCATGGCCTAACCGAATCAAGAAACAAATCAACGAGTTGAATCCCACTCATGTTGACAATCCCTGTTTCCTTTGAAGATTCCACACGAGAATTCCCATCGTTGAATTGATTAACCCTAGGGAACATCCTGTCATAGCTTTCACCATGAAGCACAAGCTTCCCATCAAAAGCAGAACCAATCCAGAATGGCTCATTGATCCGAACAAGCCTAAGCAGTTCATCCATGGCGGTCGCCGCAACCTCAGAAGCCACTGCACCCTCCATTACTACTCCCACACCTTGCTGCTGATGCTGCAAATTATTATTATTGTTATTATTATCACCAATAATTATTGGTGATGTTGGAACAAAGTTGTGATGATGATGAAGAAGTGATGAAAAATTAGAAGGGCCTGCAACAGCATCATTATTGATGCTGCTGCTAAACCCTTGTTGTTGGTTGAAGAAGGTTCCATTTGCAAGTGATGAAAAATCATATAGTAGTGGTGGTGTTGATGATGATCCAGCACCACCACCAGCAGCAAAGTCGATGTTGTTGTTGGGCATTATTGCGTTTAGCTGCTCCATTTCTTCAGGGTGCAACACCTGATTCTCCAAGTACCTTGCAAGAAGGTTTGATACTTTCTCATGCTGAAAAAATAATACCAAAAATTATACTATTTTGCCCACATAATTTACAAAAATTATATTTATATTATATTATTTTTTACATTCATATTTTTAGATTTATTATATAAAAATACACTGCTGAATAGTTATGTTTACTGAATTCATTAATAAATTGGCTGACCATAAATTAAAAAACTTCACTCTAATTAATTCTTTAATTGCAGTAGCTGTATGCCATTTTATTAATAAGATGTTATCATCGCATAGAAGATTAAGAAAAACATTTAATTATTTATTTATTTGTTATATAGTTTCGTTTGAGATTCTAAAAGCAAACATATTAATATTCTTTTTCTTAACATGTAAAAAGTATTGTAAACTAATAAGACAGCCTCAATAATGCAAATACATTAATATTCTTTTTAATATATATGATGCATTAAATGTAATTTCTTTTTCGTATATATATATAAACGAGCTTGGTGCACAAAATATTTGTTGTATCATACAGAATTTAATAAATGTTATATATCTCAGTGAGTCCATTGAAGGAGTAGTTTTGACTTGCCTGTTCCTTAAGGTGGGCATTTTCAAGAGCCATTCTCTGCACGTAGAGTTCATGGTCTTCATCTGTGGAAGGTGGGCCCCCACAAAAAGGGCAAAGTATATTGTTAAGTGCTTCTCTCATTAGCAGGTTCTCGTTTTGTATCCTTTCGTTCTCAGCCCGAAGAGCATTGTTATCTGCTCGCTCATGTTGATTCTGAAAAATTAATTAAAAATAGGTAATGTTTGTAGAAATGATTAAGTTTTTATATTTGGGACTATTTAAAAAAAAAAAAAATTACCTTGATTTGAGTTCTCTTATTCTGAAACCAAAACTTGACTTGCTTTGGCTCAATTCCAACCTCCTCAGCAAGTTGCCTTCGTTGAGCTTCATCAGGATGAGGACAATCAATAATGTACCTATATTCCCAAAACAAAAATAATTCACATGTTAAGAGATAATTATAATGATTAACAATAATGATGATTAATTTCAAAACTTTCGGCATACTAATAATTAATCAAATCTAGATTCACACTATTTTAATTAATTGGAGATTCACATAAAAATTTTGTGTTCTATTGTATTTTGGTCTTCCACAATAAAAACAACAATAATGATGAAGACGACGACAATAATTATTAAAAATAAAATTAAAGAAGAATAATTGAGAAGATGTAGGTAGACAATTTACTTTTCAAGTTTAGCTGTTTGAGCAGAAGTAAGACGTTTGTAGGCAAGTCTTTTTCTTTTGTCATTGTTACTTCCTCCATCATCACCGCCAGCACCAAATCCACCAACACCACCGGATCCAGCAGCAGCCCCTGTCACTGAAGAACTCATTTCAACCTTCTTATTAGTCCCTACCCTAATTGACTAAGATTGGGACACTCTATGATGATCTTATCTTATATAAATTTTAATTTTAATTTATTTAATTTATGAATTGTAGCTGATCTAGTCAAATAGGACACCTCAATGTGTACTGCCATTTGCTACACATGGTTTTATAACCTTCTTGGTTGGTCAATTGCCAAAAAAGGAAAAAAATTAATGATAGAGAAAGAGAAAAAGAAATTCTAATAGTGACCAATTAATTCTTGGACAAGTAATACAATAAATGAATAAAATATTGTTAAACCAGAAAAGGAAATTTACTCATCATAATTAAGCACAACGGTTATTTATAAATTAAGAAAAAAATGGTGATGGTTGGGTATCTTATTTAGAAATATGCTCTATTAAATAAGTCTCATTAAAATAAAATGTCTTGTTAATTATGATGGGTTTATTAGTAAATTTTGTATTGGGACAAATTTAAGGAGGTAGATTAGAGTTTACCGATGCTATAATTACCGACAAAATTATGATACTTTTGTTCCGTGGAGAGTTTACTGAATCTATAGTTACCGACATAATTATTACATAATTACTATATTTTTGTTTATTAATAGCCTCAATCAAGGTAGAGAAAATCGAGATTCTACGTAGAATCGAAAAATAAATTAAAATGTAAAAACGTGAAATCATAGAAAGATTTAAATCGTAAAATCGTCTGACTTAGTATAAATTGTGTAAAATCGATTAACTCATTCAAGTTTAATATTGGAAGATTTTAAGAGTTTAATCAAAATTCTAGTTACGTTGGCTCAATAAAGTTTAACTTTACAAATGATATTTTTATTGATAGACTTTTATTGATAATCAAACTATCTGTAAAAATTAATGACTAAGCTGAAATTTATAGTAAAACCGTCAAATATTCCTAAATATCCTTGTAGAGTAATTAAAACAACATACAATAATATATATGGTAAGGATAATATGACATATAGGAAATTGTAGTGATGGATGTTCATGTTATTTTAACTTTAGAAAACTCAGGTAATTGTATTTGTTATTAACTATGGATCACGGACACTTTATTGAATTGGCGTGTCCACGTGTCAGACACGTTTCGGACACGACACTCACCGACACTCGTCCGACACGCGTATCTTCCGTGTCTCATCCGTGTCTTAAAATAAACAAAAAAATACTTCTTCGGACACACATGACACTTCAAAATATCATTACGTGTCCGCGTGTCCAATTTTATTATTAACTTATGTCCTTAAAACGAGTTTAAAAATAGTATATATAGTATTATTTCTCAAAACTAAAAGTTAACTTAAACATTTTATATAATTAAAAAGATATTAAAAATATTTAAAAACAATAATTTAAATTTTAATATAAATAAAATGTTAAGATATTATTATAATTTTATTAAAAAATATATTATATTTTATATATATGCCATGTCCCTGTGTCATACCAAAAATTGAGATTAATGTGTCGGCGTATCGTGTGTCATATCGTGTCCGTGTCCATGTCAATGTCCGTGCTTAGGTTATTAATATCCTAAAAATGTTAGCATCAATAGAATTAACAATGACCGCCTATATATATATATATAAAATGAAGAGGTCAAATATACTTTATAAAAGATATTTTATTAGAAAGTTTCTTTTTTTTTATAGAAAAAAAAAGTTATAGATGAATTATTCTCTTATCAGTAATTTTATGCAGTAAGATAAATTAACTTTTTGATAAGAAACGGGCATAAGCCCAAATAAGATAAATTAACTTTTACTACAAAGAAATTTATAAAAGCCCTCTTTTTAGGAAATATAATTTAGACTAATTAAATTTTCCTTTAATAATATAATATGGATTTACCACATTTACTATGATCTCATCTGTTACAAAATGAATGGTGTGTTAGCCTCGGCAGCCGCCACACGAGTCACGACGATGATGACAAGAAGAGGACGTCTTCGACTCTTCGTTGACCTTCCACATGCTCAGACCTGGCTAATCCACATTCGTCCTAAAACTCTCACTAAGTCATCAACTATACAAAATTTATTAGCTCTCCAAATTTTTCCGTGTGCACTAGGTATTCGCTTAAATTGAAAATTTAAAGATTATTTTTAGATAGTTATACGGATGGTCTCTCAGTCAAGCAATCATTTTCCAGGATAAATCAAATTTAGAAGAGATTATTAAAGAGCATAAATTTTTATTCATATGTATTAATTTGTATAACTTAGATCTCCAAATTAATTTTACTATTTTACTACTAATTAGTACTCTTCTCATTAGCGTATGAGAGTTGACTTAATTATATAATTCAACTCAAATAATCTCTCTCGATCTATGAGTTTTGATGATTATTAGGAAATTTATTATTATTATTTGTTGGATTCTTGTGTTAGGTAATTATAAGATCAAAGCATGAAGCCCAAGTGATGCGTGCAACAGGGGTGGTGGCGACGGGGTGATGGAGGATTTTTAAGCTCAGGTATGTATTTCCACCAACATAGACTACTTATGTTGTTAACACATGCAAAATATTCAAAAATTAAAAAATCGATCCTCATCAATAGCGAATATTTATTCATATAAATCGATCAATTGTAAAACATCTCAGTAAAACTACAATAAGTCACATAATAATATCTTAATAAATCATAACAGATTGAGTAGTTTCAAATTATTACTGACAAAATCTTTTAGTAGTAATAATATACATAAACTTATATGAATTTCTTCACTAGATTTTATAAGTAGAAATTTATTTCTCTTTAATTTCATGTTTCAGGTGATAAATTAATTCTCACTAATTGATAAATATGACATTTATTGGACACTAATCTAGACAGCAATGACTTCTAAGTTCTATACCTCGAACAACAATATATTTTGGTGCTTTTAGGATTTTTTGGTTACAGATTTATTAAGCGGAAACATTGTGATAATATAATGTAATTAAATTTGTATAATTTAAACCTATTTGATTAGTGCATGTCTAATCTAAATTTAATTGTTTAGTTACATTTATGTGTGTTTCATATATGAAAATACAATTTATAAAGTTCAATTTGTGTTTTTCTATTGAAATCATTTAAAAAGAAATATGAGCGCAAATCATGGTAATCATACTTATAAAATCATAGAATAAGGGTAAGGTTGTAAAAAACCGTGACTATAGAAGGGCAAAAATCATGATTAGAAAGACTATAGAAGATCTAAGGTTATAGTTAAAAATCGAGACTTTAAAGAGAACAGAAGTCACAATTATAAAATGTGACATTCTATGTAGGGTCACGTTTTTCATTTTATAAGAAAATGACTATAACCATTGTTAAAAAAATTGTGACCATTGATCTATGGTTACGCTGGTATTGGTCACGGTCAATGATTTTGTTTTAAAAACATACAGAAACTATAGATTAAATATCACGGTTTTTTATATTTATAGTTATAGTTTTTAAACGTGACAATAAGCTAAAATTGTAGTAGTGAAATCCAACTAATAATATAACCTCGGATTTAACTGGTTGACGATTATCATTCATAAGTTGTTTAGAGAAATTATCTCATCAGCAGCAGCAGAGTTTGAAGGACGAGGACTACCTTCACAAGCTTCGCACATTTTCATTAAAACATAACGTAACATAACACATATATAAACACGTTGATAAAGAAATGAAATAATACAATAAATACCTTTTTCTGATTACTCTTGTGCTGGAACCAAAACTTGACTTGGTTCGGAGCCTAAGTTGCTCTTGTGCTATATCAAGTCTTTTGTCTTCATCCAGCTCTGGGTTAGTCTTGAATAGCCTTTGTTTTATTTCAAACGAAATTAATTAATAAATTGTGAGATGATGAGTTAAACAAGAGACATAAGACCAAAATGATATGTGCTTGAAGCAAAGTGTTTCACAGTAATCACATGGCCTTCTAAAAGGAGAGTCAAACTATGAGATCCCCGAGGAAACAAAGTTTAAGAGCAAAACATACATCACAAAATTAGAAAAACTAAAAAATTTAATACAAATGATCACAATGCACCAAAATCTATTCGGACCAAAATGTTAGCAAGATTTAATAATAAAAAAAACATTAACAAGATATACAAATAGACATAAAAAAATACTCTATATAAGAAATAAAGTTTCAATGAAAAATAATTTAGCTGCATCTTACTCTTCAAGTTTAATTTAGTTATTTGTTCCAGGATAGATACTTTTCTCTTTTATTAACAGAACTACTACTATCACCAAGATTCGTTTTCTATTTTTTTCCCTTCTCTTTATCTTGTTTTAGTTTTTCTATGAAATATCAAACTTGTATGTATTTTTTTTATATAGAAGAGCAATTCAAATATTATATTAAAACACAAAATGTGAAGCATTAATCATATTAATTATTCCTAAAAAATTCATTCTTTAAAATATTTAATGTGGTTAATCTGATAAAAGTGCATGTATTATCTAATAATCTATTAGAATTTGACCGATTTTAATAATTTATTAGAGCTATGTAATTCATTCTTCATGTCACAAAACTAAGACAAGAAAAGTTTTACAAAGTAAAATTTGACCATCCTTATTTTCTGGTTCCTAATTTCATGAAGATGTAAATTCCATTAGATAATCTATAAGAATATAAATAATTGTTTTGAAAGTACACAGTCTAAGTATTAATATATTTGAATTGTGGACAATTCACAAACAAAACTATATAGAATAAAACGTTAAAAGACACCTAGAAAATAAAATAAAACGTTAAATTTTGTCCAAAAACATTAAAGTTGACAAACCAACAACTACAACAGATCAGAGTACCTAGGAGTACACAATCATAATGCTTCAATTTTTCTCTCTTTTTCTTTTGTGTTTTTAATTTTTTTTGCGATGGTTAATTTAAAATGTTTAATTTCTTTATATATATAGACAATTTACTTTTTAAGTTTAGCTGTTTGAGCAGAAGTGAGTGGTTTGTAGGTAAATCTTTTTTCTTTGTTGTCATTATTACTTCTTCCATCATTACCACCACCAGATCCACCAGCAACAGCCACTGGTGGAAAAACTTATATTTCTACCTTTTTGTTAGTCCCTATTCTAATTTACTGTGATTGGGACACTTCATAATCTTATCTTATATAAATCTTTTTATTTATTTAATTTATGAATTATAGCTGATTACTAGTCAAATAGAACACCTCCTCCTCCATGTATTGCCATTTGTCACCTATGGTTTTGATCATTTGCGGCAGCAGTGGTCAACAAGACTTAAGCTCCACTAACTTCGTCTCTCTCCCAAATATAGTCTTCCAACACAAGTTGCGTTGCCTTGTTCAATCACCAACAGCGGCAGCTTCCTCATCCTCACACAGTGCCTTTTTGTCCTTCACATGGCCTACTCGCAGAATTTGACCAACTTCCATTAACAACGCGGCGGCCTCGCCGCTCTTCACATAGCGGCAGTATACGTAGGCTTTAGATAATAATTTTTTTCATTTTTTATGATAATTTTTTTAATTTTCGAATAATAACTTTTAATTAAATTTATTAACTCCCTAATAACTTTCTAATGTTGATTTTATATTACTGTTATTTTTTATTTATCTAATTTATGAATTATATAGCTATTATTACTAGTCAAATAGGAGAAGTGTACTGCCACACATGGTTTTCGACATACTTCTTCGTGGGTCAACTGCGAGAAAAGGAGAAAAGGAAATTCTAATAATGAACAATTATTCTTGGACAAAATTAATACAATAACATATTGTTAAACAACAAAAGGAAATTTAGTCATAATTAAGCACAATAGTTATTTAGAAATAAAAAAGTTTATTAGCAAGTTTTTTTATTTACTTTTATAGAAAAAAAAGTTATAGATGAATTATTTTCTTAACAGTAATTTTATGCAGTAAAATAAATTAACTTTTACTGTAAAGAAATTTATTAAAGGCTTCTTTTTAGGAAATATAATTTGGACTAATTAAATTTCCTTTAATAACATGGATTTATAAGCCAAATGATTTCTTTTTTTTTTAGAAAAATAGTGACTACATTTACTCTGATCCGATACAAAATGAATGGTGTGTTTGGCTCGACAGGCACCTGAAGGCGATGATGATAAGAAGAGGACTCTTCTTTGGTGAGTAATTTCCATGGAAAACAAAACCTCTGATCTTCCACCTTTGCCCACTCACTACTTCATCAACCATACAAATTTATTAGGTCTCCAAATTAATTTTACTATTTTACTAGTAATTAGTTAATTACACTTCTTATAGTATCGTTTGAGAGCTGACCTAATTACACAATTCAACTCAACTACGCTCTCTTTGCTTGATCTATGAGTTTTGATGATTATGATTATCTTACTGTTAGTTAATCATACTTGTAATTAGGGAATTTATAATTATTATTTGTTGGATTCTTGTGTAGGGTAGTTATATAATTAGAAGCATGTAGCCCAAGTGATGCAACAGTCGGTGACAGTAATGGAGGATTTTTAAGTTCAGGTATGTATTTCCATCAACATAGACTACTTATATTTTAACACATAAAATATTCAGAAATTAGAAAATCTATTCTCAACATATAGCGTATATTTATTCATATAAATCGATTAAAATATAATCTTAGCAAAACTACAATAAATCACATAATAATATCTTAATATATAAACCATACCAAATTAATCGAGTTGTTTCAAACAAAATCTTTTAGATAGATGCTACAATGTAATGGCAAAAATACTTGCAATAATAATAATGATATCTACATGATGATCAATTGCAAATTATTAGTGTTTCAATATTGAAACCTTAATGATTTAGTTAGGATAATTGCAATAGTTTGCAAATGAAACTGAATTTTTATACACAACCATCTGACCAAATAAATAATGAAGATAGTATTTATGATACTCTCATGCTAGTAGATAGTATTTGTGAGAGGAAAACTGTATATATAAAATTGATCAGCCTATTTAGGGATCCCATATTTTGAATGTATTAACAAGCGTAGGAAAAAATAATAGGGATCCCATATTTTGAGGATTAAAGTTTATATATTATATAATAATCTATTAGAATTTGATTGATTTTAATAATTTGTTATAGCTATGTAATTCATTCTTAATGTCACAAAACAAGACCAGAAAAGTTTTATAAAGTAAAATTTAACCCTCCTTATTATCTGGTTCCTAGTTTCATGAAGATATAAATTCCATTAGATAATCTATAAAAATATAAATAATTGTTTTGAAAGTAGTACATTAAATCTCAGTATATTTGAATTGTGGAGAATTCAAATAGAACGTTAAATTTTGTCCAAAAACGTTAAATTTAAGTATACAAGTCTCATCATATTCAAAATATGGAGAAAAAATTAAAAAAAAAGACAACAACAATAATAGAGTACCTAGGAGTACACAATCATAATGGTTCAATTTTTGCTCTCTTTTTCTTTTATGAGTACTTAGGATACCTCAGTGCATTGTCATTTGCCACACATGGTTTTGATAACCTTCTTCGTTGGGTAATTACCAGAAAGTAAAAAATATTCATGATAGAGAAAAAGAAAAAGAAATTCAAAAATGAGCAATTAATTAGTGGACAAAAGTAATAGGTTAAAAAGAAAATTTAGCCAACAATATTGGTAGTCCGTACTACTCAATATTTTTTTTATTTTCTTTTTCTTCTATTTTTTCAACTTCAACATTTCTCTAATTTAACTTATTGGTTCTGAGTTATTAATATTGGCTTTGTAATATTATTTTACAATAAAATATCACTAAATGAGAAAAGAAAATTTACTCATAATTAAGCATGTTAAGTTAATAAGCATGGATACTCAAGGTTGATAAATTGAGTATCTAAACAATAATGATAAATTTTTGCTGAAATGTAAATGTAAATAGTTTAGAATTTAAACAACTCAAATGTTTGTATTAGTATATTTTTAAGAACTTAAAGTTAGTTTTTAAGTACTTATTAAAATGATTTTTTATTTTTTAAGAACACTTTTTATAAATTAAATAACATAAATATAAAAGAATAGAGTTAAAAAAGTGATACACAACAGAATATAATAATTCATCTTTACCTATGTTCACTGCTCTTAATAATAAATTTATGATTATTATTAGTTGGATTCTTGTGTAGAGTAATTATCTGATCGGAAGTGGTGGTGAAGGAGGATTTATATTTCCAAAAACATAAACTACTCATATTGTTAACATATGCAAAATATTCAGAAATTAAAAAATCGATTGCAATATAATAATCTTAGCAAAACTATAATAACTTAATAAGTCATACAATAATGTCTTAATATATAAACCACAGCAGATTGAATAGTTTCAAATTATTACCGACAAAATTCTTTTGATAGATGTTACAATAATGGCAAGAGTACTCGCAATAATAATCATATATATCTACATGATCAATTGCAAATTATTAGTGTTTCAATGTTGAAACCTTAATGATTCAGTTAGGATAATTGCATGCGATAGTTTGCAAATTTAACCGAATTTTTATACACAACCACCTAACCAAATAAATAATTAAGACATTATTTATGATACTTGCATGTTTCACGGTATTTGTGAGAGGAAAGCTGTATATATTCAATTGTTCAGTCAAAAAATATCTAAGTTTATTGCAAAATAATTTCTCAAATTTTTATAGCATAAAATCATTAGGGAGTTTTTCGTACCACAAAATTTGTAACAAACGAATATAACGAAAAGAAGATAAATAAAAGAAAAAAAAAAAACTCACTTAAAAATAAATAGAATTGTTTTGTATGAAAATATAAGTTGAAGGATTAATAGCTGCATGTCACTGAAAAAATAATTATTTTTAAAATGTTTATATGAAACATTAAATTTGTCTGTCTTTAAGATAAACAATTTTTTTAACTATAATACCACATATATCAATAATTAAGACTGCATATTTATATAAAGATAATTTTAATCATCTTCACATAAGTAATTCCAAAAGAGATAATTAATCCAAAGATAAATTACATCAAATTAAACAACATGAGTAAAAACACAATTGAAAAGTCCAAATAAACTATTAATTTATAACAAGATGTTTCATGTAACTTATTCTAAATAATTCTCCACAGAATCATAAGTTCCAACAGAAAAACAGCCAACAAAACCTTTTTAAATCCACAACAAAATGGTTAAATTATTGCTGTCTTTTGAGGAAATTAAAAAGACTAATCATCATTGCCGCCAGAATCATCCTCCGCATCAGATTCAGGACAATCAAGTGCAACCTTGATTTTCTCAATAATCTTGACAATGATTTCTGCAGCAGAAGCCTCAGACGGTTCCATAATGAATTCACCACCACCACCATCATCTTGGCCTTTTCGAATGGGAACCTGAAGAGTAAGAGCTAAGAGTGATGAACCAATTACACCATTATTGTCCCCTCCATCATCATCATTATGATCTTCATCATCGGAGATGGTTAGTCCATAAAGAAGGATCGGCACCGAAATTGATGCTTCTCGGTCGCCATGGATAGCAGTGTACAAGTCTTCCTCAGTGATTGGACTGTATATGATGTATGATCCACAAGAACTTGTGAAGCTTTCTTGAATAATTATCATTGCTTTATTAGCAACAGCCTTCACAAGCTGTACATGAATAACCAAAATCAAAATTAGGTAATATTAATTAATTAAAAGTTAATTAATTTATGTATTTATTTATATAAATAACAACTATAAATCTATAATAATAATAACTACCCGCATAAGTGATATATAGTTGTCAGGATGAGTCCCAGTTGAGAAACGTGCAACTTCTTCCACCCGATTTCTGGAACAAATAAAGTCCCACTGCAACAAAAATCATATTGCATATGTTAAAAGTTGATTAAAATTGGGGTAAAATATGTTTTTCTTCCCTAACGTTTTGCGGTAAGTATTAAAGATCTCCTAATGTTTAAAATGTCTTATTTATATTCTTAACGTTTTGGAATCGTACCAATCTTATTCCACCTTTAGAATTTTTTAAAATTTACCTGAAACATTATAGACGAAAATAATAATACTTTATCCTTAAAATTGAAAGCAATAATCTAAGTTAGAATTTTAGGGTTTGAAGAACCTGAGAACGAGTTTTTGGATCTGAGAAGAAGCTAAAGAGATGTTGAGAAGTAAAAGGAAGCCAAATAGAGGCAGCAAGAACAGCATTGCTATCATTGCTACTTGTGTGATGATGAGCTTCTTCTTCTTCATCAATTTCGTCACAAATGGAGAACCTAATTCCATTGTCTCTGACTCGCTCACTTGGATTTTGGTTGTATTCTTTCTTGCTTGAGTACTTTAGAATCCCACAAAACTCCCTCACCATTCTCTGACACACTCTCATTAGATTCCTTCTTTCTCCGGACAATGATATCATAACTAGTATCAACCATATTATTATATCTTTATCACTAATCACATTATATATATTAATTAAAATTATGCTGAAATAATTATACAAATTTTGAGTTACCTCCTTCAATTTCGTAGTTACTGTTGTGATCGGAAGTGAAGCTGGCAAACCTTTCAGATGTCCTCTGGATTTCCATGAGCCATTTTTCTGCTCCATATGCAGTGCTTCCACTCTTAAGAAGCAGATCTCTAAAGAGAGGGTGAGTTTGGAATAGGTCATCCACTAACACATTCTCAACCCATGTAACCTGCAACAAAATATATAATAACACAATATAAATCTCAAAAATCAAAATCAGTATGCATATCTATTCCTAAACCACATAATCAATTAAAATATATTTTAATTTCGTTGATAGTTAAAAATTGTTAGATAATTTTACGTATACTAACCCGAGAGGTGCCATCCGGCAATGCTTCAATTTTGCAACCGGAAGGACGCTTCCAAGCCCGAAATTGGTCAGCGGGTTTCTCCTCTTTAGCGTGATTATATGACACGTCAGCTATGAACCATGCATTTGATTCAAGTTGTTGACAGAATCGCAGCAAAAAGAATTCACGAGTTGGCAATAGAGGTGACAGAAGGTGCATCTCTTCCTATATCTAAAACCAATATCAACAACCACAATAATAATAATAAGTCTAAAGTCTAAACTTGCTTGCAACTATAATTCATAAGAATTGAAAATTAAATTATCACATGAGGGAAAAAAAAAAGAAGAACAAATACATACCAGCTGCAAAGCTCCATGTTGATTTCCTTCGCCAGTACCTTTCTTAAGCACTTGCAGGGTTATGGCTTTCGGAATCATTGTGGGGAACATATTGGTCCAACAAGTCTGCAAATTAAACATGAATAATAATAATAATAACTAATCAAATAAATCATTACATAATAAATTATAAATTAAATATGTGTATAAATACTGACATGATTAAGAATCGCGTCAACGAGCTCCGAAGCTTGAAGTTTCACAATTCTTGAATCTCTAGAAGATTCTACACGCATTGTGGTGGAGTTATTATTGAAGTGATGATGATTATTATCATAAACCCTAATAGGAAATCTATGAGACAATGTGTCATAGATTTCAGGGATAAGAACAAGTCTTGAAGCACTATTTGGAGAATTGATGGACTCCCAAAGTGGCTCATTGGTGCTCACAAGAACAACCACTTCCTCCATTGTAGCCTTTGCAACTTCAACCATTAATGCTCTTTCACTTTCCATCATTCTATTTCTTTCTGCTGGTGGCATAGAAGTTTCACCCTTTGACCACGAGGAGGAGTGATAAGAACTACTGTGATTGAGAGTAGAATCTCTCCTTTCAATTGATGTTGTTGGGTTCAGGAAACTTTGCAGTGAGATTGGTTTCGACAAGGGATGATCCTCTATGTACCTTATTAGGCACGATAATTCATCATCATCGCTCTGAAACCAATAAACAAGCCAGAAATTAAATAATAAAAAAATAAGGATAAAATTGAATCAAATTAAACGTTAAAAGTATTTTTAAAATTTTTGAAACTAATAACCTCGTATTTAAGTGGTTGATTATCATTCATAAGTTGTTCAAAGGAGTTATCCCCATCGGCAGCAGCAGAATTCGAAGGACCACGACTACCTTCTTCACTAGCTTGGCACATTTTCATCAAATCCTTCAGCTTTTCCTTGAATTCATCATCGGTTTCCTTCTCCATCATTTCATTATCTTCTTTACTCTAATTAACATTAAAATCATTCATAACATAACATAACATATATATATATACACGCATGTTAATAAAAAAATGAAATAATACAATGAATACCTTCTTCTGATTCCTCCTGTCCTGGAACCAAAACTTGACTTGGTTCGGAGACATCCCAAGCTCTTGTGCTATATCAAGTCTTTTGTCTTCATCCGGCTCTGGATTAATCTTGAACAGCCTTTATTTCGAAAGAAATTAATAAATTATAGAATATATATAATATAAGATGAGTGATCGAATTGATATATATATATATATATATATATATATATATATATATATATATATATATATATATATTTTGTGAG
>JASCZI010000232.1:33657-53506 GCA_036250425.1 Stylosanthes scabra
TTTTTGAATTAGGTTTAAACTTTCTCAATATCTCTATCCTTTTCATGCTCCCTCATTCTCCATTATGAGATAACTGCAATGTTTTGTAGTAGTTGAAATAATGAATAATGATCTCACTGTGTTACTGTTTTCAATTTGCAGCACCCTACGATGTTGCCTCAGGAAGTAGGTGCTGCTGTGTCAATCTTGCTTGGTTTTGCACCGTCTTCCACCCCGTCAACTTCTACCTCATCCAAGGTCACAATGATGTTCAGTTTTCACTATCTAGTTTATGTTATATCGTGTTGTTCTTCTTGCCTTTATGGATCTAATGGGTGATAATTCTTTTTTTCTTTTTTTTTGCAGTTGAATGAGGTCCTCATTCCCAATCCATTCAATAGGCCTGGTGCTGTGTTCTTGTTGGAAGTGGATGGAGTTAATGGTCTCTTGCCTTGACTTTAAAATTTGTTGATTCTATATTAGAGATTACTTTCTTGAATTGAGTTTTGTCTTATTAAATGAAAAAGTAAAGGGTTTATCCACATTTTCATCTTAAGATAATCTAAGGGTAGATACCCCTTGCTTGCTCAATTTGGAGATAATCTTAAGATAATCTGTTTCCTTGTATAATGTGTTCTTGTTCGTGAATAGTAATAATAATAGTAAGAACTTATCCTGAATTTAGGTCTTGAAAGAATTGTCCAAGATAATGCAAAGTTCAGCAATTCAGTTTTGAGGACAAACTTCCTTGGTTCTGACAAAGTTGACATTCACCTTCCAGGTGAGAGATCTTGTAATGTTCATGAGTGTGGGAAACAGAATACAAGTGACAATGCTAACAGGCACTACTAGTAGCATTTATTTAGTTAGTGGCTTTTCTTATTATTTTTGGATTTAATTCCTGCAGATGAGAGTGATGTTTCTGTGGTTTCTTTGGATGAGCAATATGGAGACTTAACCGATGCAGTAATTAGTGATTTTGTAAGTTTTTTATTCATTTTATGCATATCTGTGAGCTACTTCAATAATATTTTAGTTTTCGTATTATATGTGAAATTGACTTTGTTGTTTGTGTTTCTTAGTCATCTTTGATGGGTGGATCATATTCTTCAGATGCACTAGAGCTGTTAAATGGAGTTCTTACCATTCCATTAGCAAATGGTGCCTCAGTTAATCTTCATATGTCAAAGGTATCGTGAAGATATTTGGCATTTTAGTATTTAATATTTTGCTACTTGTACCTATCTTTATCGAGACTGAGTTTTTCTTGTCTGTGTTTTCAGAAACCAGAAAGGGAGTATGTAATAGGTTTGCTGTCTCTTATCCGTAATGTACAAAAGGCTATTCAAATGCATGAATACTTATCCCAGACTACTCAAAGTCCAGCTGAGTTGTTAATGGGGTACTTCAATGGCATCAAGGTGCTTGATGCAATGTCTTTCCTCCCTTTTTTTCCTATTCTTCTTTTCCTTTAGAAGGAAAATTCAAGACTGTTTTGGCCTTCAACTCACAAAAGATGGCTACTCCCTTAACGATAACCATTGATTGACTTGGTGCAGGTTTTGCAAGAGCAACATGAGACTGCAAGTCTTGCTGAACATGGAGCTGAATTATTTCTCGCAACTGTGACAAAGATATTTGATTCACTGCAAGAAGCATATAAAGGTGAATTTTTGCCGTTGCGATTTTATTGCTTTTCTCTGGCCATTGGCCCCTGAGTACCAAAAGGAAACAATAGTCAAATTGACTGCACCAAATTATTTTCTGATTATTTGTTCATCAGTAGTCAATATTATTTTGGTCTTAAAGGATCATTTTCTTTCACTTAACCTCTCAAGGTTCAATGACTGAGCAGGTCAAATTGTTGGTGTGATAACGACCACTTCTCAAGAGATGGGCAAAAAGTTTGATGCGATCTATACTCCTCACCACAATGCGCGATGGTTGGAAGAAACCCAACCACTGAATGCAACACTGGCAGAAGTGGTGCTAGTTAGGAGAACCCTTGCTTGGATAACAGGAATAATTTTGCTCGTTTCAACTTTTATTGGGGTAAGTTTCCTGCAAAATAATTACCACTGAATCATAAATCTTATCCTTGGTCATAGATCTCTTTAAAAGAGAAGGTCAAATAGCAGGAGTGGACCAGTTGGATAATTAAACTCTAAAGATTTGTGATCAATGCTGCACAATTTGGATGCTTATGCATGACCCTAAGAATTTACCAATTTATTTGTTTGCTGACAGATACATTACTTGTTGAACATGCCGCTCACAAGGGACACACTTCTTTATTCTAATGTTAAGCTGGATTAATCATGGAAGCAAAAAGCAAGACAAATCCTTTCAACCAACCAAAGAAGACCGGGCTGCCATTGGGGATTTTTTTTCCTAGATGCCTCCATTCTGTATGCATGATTATATTATTATTATTGTTGTTGTTAAGGCATTAGTTACTGGTGTTTAATGGATCATCAATGTAGCCAAATTACATTCTTAGTATCAGGTATTGGTAACTAGTTGAGTCAGATTTTGGGTCTTCTGAATGGTGGGTACTCGCAGCTATGGTGTCTAAATGTGAAGAAGCATGGAATATGCAACTTGGATAGTTATGTGATTATTCCACCCATTTACAATAATGTCTACCCCGTGGTTGACAATCACATTTTGATTGAAATTATTTTTATTTACATTGTTGTAAAATAATAATATGTTGTTGCTCCATCTGCCTTCTTGTTTCAAAACCCTGCCGGGTCATGCAACTCGAGCTTTCTCCCCATCTAAGGCAACTACCAAACAGCAGTCAGAAATGGCAAAGTAAATTCCTGCTTCAATTTGGAGATTGTTTGGAAGATTTAACCAAAATTTCTATGTTTTGATCTTAAAAAAAAAGAAAAACAATTTAACTTTTTGTCCATTTCATTAAACAAAAAAAAAAATAAACAAAACGAGGATTAATAAAAAGAAATGTTATTTGCAATTTGGATTGGTCTAGTAATTAGCGCATGAATATTGAGAAATTTTGAACGAAGTGACAGATCTTTGAACGAAGCTCACATTTACGTCGGACTAGTGATGGACCTGCCAAAACTAACGGTGGATTAGTGTTGCAGTAGAAAAGAAAAATGTACGGGCTGTGGGATTTACTCTATTTCCACGTATGACAGTTGACTCGTGAGTCGCGACCTTCTCTTCTAACTTGTAACTGAACCCCACTCATGAAGCTAAACCACTGCCACCACCCATTCCGCCACACGCGCCGCCACTTTGCTACAAAGTACACCGCTAAGATCACCTCCACCTCCCCAACTGGGCGCTCCCTCGCCGCCGAAGTAAACCCTCCGCGGCCTCTCCCTTCCGATCCCCGAGGCTACCTTCTCCCCCGCCACCACCTCATCTGCAAAGCCACCCAAATCCTCCTCTCCCACTACAATAACCACGGCCCTAACCCTTCCCGCCAAAACCACAAAACGCTGTCGTTCTCAGACCCGTTCTCCGACCTCTCCGACTACCTCCACTCTCTCCAACCCCAATGCCCCACCGTCATCACCCCTCTCGAAGCCTCCGAGATCCTCAAATCCCTAAAATCCCCGTCCCTTGCATGGAAATTCTTCCAGTTTTGCCCCTCTCTTTCCCCCAAATTCCGACACGAGTCCTTCACCTACAACCGCCTCCTCCTCATCCTCTCCAATTCCACCTCCCCCGAACGCTTCGACATGGCCCGCGACCTCCTCCGCGACATGGACCGCCTCGGCGTACGTGGCTCAATCTCCACCGTTAACATCCTCATTGGGTTCTTCGGCAATGGCCAGGATCTCGAGATGTGTGTTGGGTTGGTGAAGAAGTGGGGTTTGAGGTTCAATGCCTACACCTACAAGTGCTTGCTTCAGGCTTATTTGAGGTCACGCGATTCGTCTAAGGGTTTCGATGTGTATTTGGAGATGCAGAGGCGCGGTTACAAGTTGGATATCTTTGGTTACAACATGCTCTTGGATGCTTTAGCTAAAGATGGAAAGGTTTGCATTCTTCTGATTTTGAATCTGGATAGATATATGAACAACTGAAAAAGCAAAGAAATTGTATAAATGTTGTGAATTACTTTCGAAAAAATACAAGTTACATTGTTGATTCAATTAAATCCTGATTATTAGTTATTGAATGTGGTGCAATATTTTGGTAGGTGGATAAAGCGTATATAGTTTTCGAGGACATGAAGCGGATGCATTGTGAGCCCGACGCGTTTACATACACCATTATGATCAGAATGACTGGTAAATCTGGTAAAGCTGATGAGTCTCTAGCACTTTTTCAGGCGATGTTAGAAAAAGGGTGCATTCCTAATTTGATTGCTTATAATACTATCATTGAGGCGCTTGCCAAGGGCCGAATGGTTGATAAGGTCATACTAATCTTCTCAAAGATGGTGGAGGATGATTGTCAGCCTAATGAATTTACATACAGTGTGCTTTTGAATGTTTTGGTAGCTGAAGGGTGCCTTAATAAGCTTGATGATATAGTGGAGTTGTCAAAGAAGTATATTAATAAGAAGATATACACATACTTTGTTAGGACTTTAAATAAACTGGGTCATTCTAGTGAAGCACATAGACTATTTTGCAACATGTGGACCTATCATGATATGGGTGATAGAGATGCTTACATGTCCATGTTGGAGAGTTTATGCAGTGCTGGTAAAACAACAGAAGCTATAGACCTTCTTGGTAAAATTCATGAAAAGAGTCTAACTACTGATACTATGATGTATAATACAGTATTCACTTCTCTGGGCAGGTTGAAGCAACTATCACATATTCATGATCTTTTTGAAAAGATGAAACAAGATGGTCCTCCACCAGACATATTTACATACAATATTCTGATCTCCAGCTTTGGTAGATCTGGGAAAGTTGATATTGCTGTAAATTTTTTTGAAGAAATGGAGAGTAGCAATTGTAAGCCCGATGTTGTTACATATAACTCTTTGATCAATTGCCTTGGAAAGCATGGGGATGTTGATGAAGCTCACATGAGGTTTAGAGAGATGCAAGAGAAAGGATTGAATCCAGATGTTGTAACTTATAGTACACTGATTGAATGTTTTGGCAAGACGGATAAAGTTGACATGGCGCGTAAGTTGTTTGATGAGATGCTTGCAGTAGGATGCTCTCCTAACTTGATCACATATAATATTTTACTCGATTGTCTTGAAAGGTGCGGGAGAACTAGTGAGGCGGTGGACCTTTATGCAAAACTTAAACAGGAAGGATTGACACCGGATTCATTCACATATGCAGTGCTTGAACGGTTGCAAAGCGGCGGACATAGCAGGTTGAGATTTCGCAGGCAGAACCCCATTACAGGATGGGTTGTCAGCCCTTTAAGATGACACAATAAAGAAAGTAGATGATTTATGTCCATATCAGGCCAAGAATTTTTGTACTTAGGCTTTCACAGGGCTATAACGCTGCTAAATTCATAGCTGTGTTGCTGATTTAAAGAATCCAAATGATTATGGTCATGTGTTCCAACCAGATGTCCTGCTTCGAGTGCAGTAGCTACATCATGTTGATTAACGGAATCAAGTTTTCCTGCACCAGGGTAGTTCAGTGATGAAAGGTATCTCTTCTGTTATTAGTCTCTTATGTATGATGATAATTTGGTTCATAGTAGTATCTATATTCTATAGCAAGCTAATACAAGGATAGACAAAATTTTGGGGGCAAAGACAAACCAATATTTTCTCTTTTTCCTTTCTTACATGTATAGAATAATGATAATGTAGGGAAAATCTAGAATCCACTTCCCTGGATATATTTTCTTTTTTTCACATTTAAGGATGTTGTTGTATTCTGCAAAATGCAAAGCTATGGAATTGAAATGAAATATTCCCTTGCTTCCATGTATTCCTTTTCCTACTATTATTCAGTTTGAAGTTAGTTTGTTTTCTTATTCTTTGATAAGTTGATTTAGTTCGTCATCTATACCAACCAATCTTTTTAGCGGTTATTATTTTGCTTCGTCACTTTCTTCTGTCTTCTCATAATTCGGTAGGGTGAGAATTAGTTATGCACCAATAATGATGCTGTGTAAAGTACAGCAAGAATAGTTTGTCACTAGCCATTTTCGATAGAAAATTTCCAATCAAATACGAATCCAAACTACATTTTGATGAATTATTTGAAGGAATTATGCATGTAATTATCATCTTACAAAACATCAATGAGCACTCATAAGCCAAGCATTTCATTGCCTTGGCTGTTTAATCAGTAACAGAATACATTAAGTTTCACCAATCTATACCCAATTCTCTTGAAAGAAAAATGTTGTCGATGTATTGGAGCAGTGCAGGGGAAGCCGTCACATAAGCTTGCATTAGCACCCTTCCTGAGGACTCTGCAGCATGCAAAAGACATTAGGAAAATGCAGAAATTATATTTTTAAAATTATTACTATTATTTGGGTCTGGAGAAAGGGAAATATAAACATCATAAATGAAACATGTAAAAGTTGGCATGATTCTATACTTAGTTACTTACCATCCTGATTGAGTTTCCTAAACAATTGCTGCTTTGTTGGGATGTGATGCAATCTTGAAGAAACAGCCTTTCTGAGAGCCCAACCATGATGCAAATGAAATATCTCCGTGTAAGCCTTTGAAACCGCATCCCTTACAGAATTTCCCCTGCAATAACACGCATTTACTCAATTCATATTTACTTGATATCACAACCTATATTGCATGACCACCAATATCAGTGTTACATATACCAGGATACAATGTTTAAGACATGTTAGATGTGAGATGAGAGAGAACTAAAGAATTGTTGTACATAAAAAATATTATATTATTAATATCCTATTGTGAAAGGTCAAAGCAAGAGAAAGAGTGGGATTGTGACTGATGCCTTTGTTTAAACCAGCAATTTGCAAAGGAGTATTTATGTACGTACTCTGTAATTAGAATATGGTGGAAGAGTAGTCTGAGAAAGTCAAGTCCACGTTTTATCTTCAGTAGATTCCTCGAGTGGCTACCTTGTTTTCTCACTGTATTTGTTTTCACATCCTCATCAACCATTGATTCTAATGTCTTGAATGACTTCGATGCCTCCATCAGATCATTCACCTGATTAAAGTTATTTACACATGATTTTCCATTTACACTATATGCATTGAAACTGGACTTAGTAATAATAACAATAGCAATACCTTGGTAACATAATCCATCTCAATGAACTTGAAATGGAAGCCAACCAAACCGAAAAGAGGAGCCACAAAAGAACATGCCCGGGCAAACCCGGCAAGCTCCACCACTGCCTCTGCATTATTGGAGGCAGCTGCCACAACCTCTCCAAGCTCCTTGAATGCATCTGCAATCTTTCCAAGAATCTTGTGATCTGCAGCTGCTGCAATCGAAGCCCTCCTTCTTGATATTGTTGCTCCGATTCCCTCCTCATCGGACAGAGCTGATTGCACTGGTTCTTCTTTTCTAATTCCATGTCCACACAAGAAGCAGGTGAGGAGGCCAAGTGACAATTTCTTTCTCTCACCACCCTCTTCCATGTGGAAACCAAATAGAATGAACTATCTCCACTCTTTCTCTCTACTATGGTGTATTCTTATCTACCCTTCTCACTCTTGAAACAGACACAAGTGTGAAGATTAGTAGCATGTAGAATAAGTATTATCAGCCATCAATCAAGACTTTAGGGTCAGGTGTGTAAGAGACTTGGAAGGTCACATTTCTCATTTGCAATTTGCATTGACTCAATGAGTCAATGACCAACTAGATGCCCTTTTTGGCCATATTATATGTAATCAGGTCATGGGAATGGGTCAACAACTCAACATTCAACATCAATTATTTTTCCACTATAGTTTATACTAATAATTAAATTATAGTATTCTATGACATATTCTTGTAATTAAATCACATCTTCAAAATTAGAAAACAATTTCAATAAAATTAAAACTAGGGTTATAGAAAATTCCTTTTATAACAAAACTTCAGGTGTGGTTACATAAACTTGAGATACCAACTGTTAGCTATTAATGTCTTAATTATGATACACAAGTAAATGGCTCTAAAAATGGCACAAATTAAGAGCTAGCTATATAGCTCTCAAGAGATAATAGATGAATCTCATCTTGAAACCTTCCTGGCCTCTATGTCCTGAAGTCTTAGGGTAACGGCTCTCTTGTGGGCTTCAAGGCCTTCAACTTCAGCCATGGTGGCGACATATGGTCCAAGTCTTTCAAGACCTTCCTCTGTGAGAGACTGCACTGTTATGTATTTAAGGAAAGAGTCCAATGACACACCACCATACATCCTGGCATATCCGTAAGTCGGAAGGACATGGTTTGTCCCGCTTGCATAATCTCCTACACTCTCAGGCGTCCACGGCCCTAAAAACACGGAACCTGCAGAGGCAAATCAGAGGCATTATTTACACCTATAATTCCTGAATTGTGGTCCAGGATACAAAAATAAGGTTTATCAAGAACTGGATCCTCTGAGAGCATTTGGTTATTGTCTTGGAACAGAAAGAACAAAGATGTCGGGGGAAAATACATGTTTCTAGAAGGGGAAGGAAGCAAAAACTAAAAATTATCCCTGCCTCCAGATAATTTTTAAGATAATCTATGTATGTCCAAATATAGAACGCACAAAACCTGTCCCGAGGACAATTTTTAAGGCAATTTCTATACTTCCAAAAATAAGGGATGTGAGAGATCTGTGACTAGCCGCCACAAAGGCCAACAATAATCCTCAACACCTTACATAAGATAAATAGAGCGAGAAAGGAGAACCTAAGACTGGTACCTGCATTCTCGATAAAGCTCTCCCACTTGTCAGCATCCTTCACATTGATAATTAGATGCTCTGGTGCATATAAGTTTGAGAAGGTTATAGCCTGAAAGATGCAAAACACAAACTTTAAATTTTGTAACTTCAATACTTGATATTGGACTATTGGTGAATTCAGATATAAATACAGCAGTAATTTAAGTCCAAACTTCATGTACCCCAACTAATTTTAAGGCCAAACTTCTAAACTTTTCAATTCATGAATTCTAACAACGTAAGATATTGAGAGATGATCCTAACACTTAATGCCATATATACTGATAGAAAGCTGACGAACGCAAGTGCAATCTGTTAGAAAGTTGGGCTGGTGTATTTGATTAGGCTTGTCATAACACTATTTTCTGTTAATGTATGGAAATACAAAAAAGAAACCTAACTAGTGATGATCAATTTTAGTGATTCCAGAGAAAATGTTTCTGTCTTTTTCTAACGTTCAGTTATTATCATCCCTATGCAGAAAGAAAAACTGACCTCAAGCATGTCACGTGCATGTACGATAAAACTGTGGTTAAGAGCTTTAGAGGCAAACTCTCCTCTTGGAAGACTGTTGCACTGCTTGCTGAGTTCCTTTTGTATTGAGTTCAGATCCACACCATCTCCAGCTATCACAAGAACAACCTGACTATCAGGTCCATGCTCAGCCTGGAAATCAGAAATTATGAGCATAGATATGAGTAATGTAGAAATAAAGCATAAGAGATCTGGAAATTAGAACATATTAAAACTCATTGAACCTGGGAAAGCAAATCAGCAGCAACATGAGAAGGAATTGCATGTTTATCAGCAATGACCAAAACTTCAGATGGACCAGCTGGCATGTCAATTGAAACCATGGCCTCACTGTTCTGCAGAAGATTTTGAAATTAAATGAGACAAGAAATAAGCTCTATGGTATGAAACACAATAGCAGATGCAGATTCAGAGATTTAATAATAATTTTTTTTTAATGCTTACTTGAAGTATCATTTTCGCAGCTGTGACATATTGGTTTCCAGGGCCAAAGATCTTTTCAACCTACAAGATGCCACCACAAGTAGAGAGTTAAAGATTGATGGAAAATATATAAACTCCAAAGTACATAGGCTCCTTTTTTTTTTTTCAAGAAAACTGGTATATTTAAATATTGTTATATCACCAGATTATGGTATCTATTTAGTATCTGCTTTGCTGCTTAGATATGAATAAATTACTTCTGAGATATAGTCACCATGAATTCATTGGGCAGTGAGATTTACGTTGCCATTAACCTCAAAAATAAGAGAAAATCAAGACATTCAACTAATACAATAGGGGTGTGAAGTTCAAGCATTTAGACGAATTCTGGGATGAGTTTCACCATATCTAATCATGAGTTAGTAATTTTATTGGAATAGGATTTACTGATAAACACAAAAACTAACTAAACGATGAAATAGGAGAGAGGAGTTCTTTTGAGAAGTTAGCCACCTTAGGACAAGTTTCTGTTCCCCAAGCCATTGCAGAGATAGCCTATAATGGAAACAAATGCAATATTAGTATTAGTTTAATTCATAATAATAAATGCAGTGTAGATACATAAATAAAAAGCAAAATACAAGGATGATAAATATATTCAAATTATGCAGGTAATAAAACTTTTGATTATCATGTTTCAAACCTGAGCGCCTCCAGCTTTAAGAATGTGAGTCACCCCCGCCTTCTTTGCACAATACAGCACTTCCTGCACAAAAGAGTTGGTTAGAAGAAGAAAAACCCAATGATTACACTTTTTATACGGCATAAAGCGTTACCTTGCATATAGTGCCATCCTGAGCTGGAGGTGTTGCAAGAACAATAGTTTTACATCCAGCAATTTGTGCAGGCTGTAAAATAGAATAATGATCTAAGCTAAATCTAGAAACATAAACATTAATGTTCAAAATGAAAACTATAGGACACCAAAGAATTGTAGGAGCTACTAAAATATATGTTCAACTTACAACTGCAAGCATCAAAGCTGTTGAAGGTAACACAGCGGTTCCCCCTGGAACATAAAGACCCACGGAATTAATACTTCGTGCAACTCTCTTGCATTTGACTCCCTGAGATTTTTAACAAAACTCAAGACTCACACAAACAGTAATCGGCAAAACAAAGTCAAGAAGCAGCAAACAAGGAGGCATGATAATGGAACAATATAAAAGTATGTCTACAAAAATGATAACACTTAAAAGATTGAACGGAAGACACTAATATAGGAAAAGGACATCAAAAGTGCTCTATTTAATTGATCCACCTAGCAATATTTACTATTTCGTACAGGTAATTTCACAAAAGAAAACTATGCCCAAGGTAAGTCAGAAGCATAGAATCAGCATTGACATACTTTCATGTTCTCGACGCTTCTCTCAGATGACTTCTGAGCAGCATGAAAGGCATATATATTGCCATAAGCAACATCAAAAGCTTCCTTAATATGAGGATCAAGCTACAAATGACACAAAAGCAAGAATATGTTAGCAACAAAAGAAAACCAGCATCACATGTCCACTAAAATAGCAAGGGCCTCACAATAAGGGGTGACTTCACACCAAAATTGCAACTAGAGTCTCATTGTAAGGTCCGGAAAATCCAACATACCACTGGGTCTGGGAGCTCGGGCACAACTTCAACCAATTTATCCAATTCAACTTTGTCAAACCTTGAAGTATATCTACAAAACCACAAACATAACACTCATAAGAAGAAGACTCCAACATGCACATACAAAAGTCCAAAACTTTATCAAACCAAGATTAAATAACAGAAAACAAAGAGTTTAAGAAGTACCAAACTCACTCTTTAACTGCAGCATCCCCTCTTCTCTGAACATCATCAACAATGGGGTTGACCTGAAAAAATAAAAATAAAAAATTGAACTTTAGGCAAAAAGCAAAACCCCATTTGAAAAGAGTAACAAAAAACCAAATGTGAGACAAACCCAACACCCACCACGCTGAAAATGGAGGAGAAATCGATGCGGGGGCGGGTCTTGAGTCCGAGAACCTCATCGTTTGTGAGCTGCGACAAGCGATATGTGTTGATGGAGTAGGAATTGGAGGAGCAAGTTATTCGGTTACTAAGAGTATTAGTAGAGAGTGAAGAAGAAGAAGAAGAAGAAGAGGGAGCAAAATTGGATGGTCTGATGGTGTCGTTACGGTTTGGTGGAATCAAAGAGCGATTCCAGTTGGTGGAAGCTGAAATCGCAGAGTATATGTTAATCTTCATCATCGTCGTCATTGGAATACCACTCTGGGGGTTTGGGTTTGGGTTTGGGTTTGCGGCTGAGAAAGTTAGTCAGAACCTCCGTTCCATGTGGCTGTGGGTTCTGAGTGAGAATCGAAGCAATTTTGTCTTACTATAGTATTCCCCGCGGACTATTAAACCGATTGCATATGTACTTTAAAATTTTTTTACAATATTATCTAAAGTGATAGAATTGTTACGGTTTTTTTTAATATATTTACGTTTTATAAAATTTAAATTGAAAAAAAAATTCCTTTTTTTTATAATTTTTTTTAAAGTTATTAAATCATTTTACAATCACTATTTCATAATGTATTGAGTCAACTCACTGAATTAGATAATTGTCAATTAACTAATTTATACTTTGTAATAGGGGTGCACAAGACCCGAACCGACCCGCAACCCGGTGTAACTTATACCGGGTTGGGTTCATTATTTGTGGCCCGATGTGATTTTCGGGCCGGATTCGGGTCTTATTTCGGGTCACCAAGCCCGGTCCCAAAGTCACTTGTTTTAAATCAAAAGTGCATTTTAAAGTGAGATTAGTGATCAAATATTACATTTTTATACTTTTATTAATATTTTGTATATTATATAATATTATTTTTGCTTTAAAATAATTAATTTTGGTAAAAACATATTGTTAAATTTAATGTTTTAAAATAAAAATTTATTACTTTTTTATATAAAATTTATAAAATTATATATATTAATTTATATCGGGTCTATTAGGGTCGGGTCTGGGTCTTATTAAACCCAACCCGGTGTTATATTTACGTAAAAATATTAGGCACGCATGTTAATAGGGCCGGATTCGGGTCTCGTCAAACCCGGCCTGGCCCCGCCCATGTGCACCCCTACTTTGTAACATGCTAGCTGCACAAGTGATTTTAACCACTAAGTGCAAAACCAAGTGTGTGAATACCGTATTTTGTTCGACCAATAATAACCTTTCTTAAAAAAAAAGTCTTTGGACCACAAAAAAAAATTAAGATGTGTACATTGTACTTGTTATATGATGCAAATAAAAATGTTCTTCAGTACAAAATATCAAAAAAAAAAAATTGTTCTTCAGCTCAGCCCAACATTTTTCAAAGGCTTTTTTTTGGACATAAGAAGAAGAGAGTAATTGAAATTAAAATGTTCTCTGAATCATGCTCCATTCAGCAAACTCACCAACCACATCATCCAAGAATTATCATGAAGATTGAGTGGTACGGCACAAAAGAAGGAACAATACATAATGGCCAGCAAAGAAAAATGAAAAAAACATAGCAACTCCCACTGAGTGCATTCATGGACGCCACTGAATCTGTCAAAAAGAAGAAAAGTAAGGGAAGAGTGAGCTGTAAAGAATGAGAATATAGTCAGAATATCCGAAGAAGAGAAGCACGTCAAAAGCAAGAAAGCGAAGCAAAATGAGTTGGAAGGCATGGGCACAATGATGAAGAACAACTTTTAGCATTTTATAAATTTTGAAGAAAACTATAGAAGAGGGGGTTCCAAAAAAGAGAGCACTGAGAATAGTACTTCCAAATAAAAGATAAGCCACCACAACGAGTAGCATTTTCAATAGGACAAAGCAAAGCAATAATTTTAGAAGAGTTTTAGTGAATGAAGGAAGAAGACCATCAAGCTGGGAACACGTATTATAAAGAACACATATTTCAATATTAGGTATTCGTTTTATGAGAAACATCATGTAATTTCATTTTTTTTTATTATTGGTGTTTATGTGTGTGATGAATGAGAATTAATTTCAATTTGGTTAAATATCTTACTCTATTTTATTTTATATAACAAAAAAAGAATAAAGATTAAGAAAGAGATTTACCTTCAAGTCACAGAGCATTACTTCCAATTTTCATGAAATTTTGTTTTTCTTTTCTCAGCTTAATAAAATTACTTTCAGTTCATGTGTGTCACAAGTACAATAAAAAGGGGTAATTATGTGTTCTTGTATGCTATGATAAATTGAAAGATGGGGAATAAAAGAAGAGGTTAATATGATTTTACGATGTGTAGCTATGATGTAAAGGGAGAACATGTTTTAGTTATGAATATGACAGTTTTAGGCTTTGTTATTATTCTACTAGTGAAGGAATGAAAGTCATGAATTGTGTGGTATCCCAAATGTCGTAGCAATAGCCAAAATATGTGCTTGTTTGTTTATTTATTTATTTATTATTGTTATTATTCATTGAGTCTGGTTTGTTTGTTTATTGTGAGTGTGTTGGTATTTGTTCTTTTATTTTGTTTGCTTTTAACATGATATTGATACTTGTAATTTCTTGGCATTTGTTATGTTTTGTTCCCCGTTAAGAGTTACTTTTTATTTTTTTAATTTGAATCATAACTCATGAAGTGAAATGAATATTGGCTACATGTAACGAAGCAATATATGTATATTAATGCATGCAAGCCATTTTGATTGATTTTTTTTCTCTTTTGTACATGAAACAAATTTAGGAATTATCTATTAAATTTTTTTCTTTTGATTTTTAATTTTTCATATCTTTATTTATTTTATGTTACTTTTGTTTAGTTATTGATCATAACGGCTTATTTCTGTGATAGTAATTTTTATTATTATTACAAGAAAAATGTAAACATTATTTAAATTATAATAATTCGCATAAAATACCCTAAGGTAACCGTTTTTCACGGATGTGTTAAGGGTGCAGTGGAATTAAGTTTTCATCCTTCCTTACGCATAATCAGACTTCCGAGCTCAAGATATCTTCAAAAGATCAGTTTTAACAAACTATGATTTTATCCGATTTTTCCATAATAAAATTGGTGGCGACTCCATTTTATCAAATTCATTTTAAAAATTTTTCGGTCGCATCCTCGTCGCAAAGTAGTCCCTCCCAGGCATTGTGCGTCAGTATGGCGACTCCATTGGAGACCCTTTGAGAGTCAAGCATATTAGAGTAATTATGCGAATTATTATAATTTAAATAATATTTTATTTCTTTTTTTATTTATCCTTTGTATATAATTTCTCTTTTGTTCTTAGTGATGTTGTTTTGTAGTTGGAAGACACCACCAGGTACGTAATAATCTTCTTATTTTATTTATATTTTTGTATATTATGCTTGTTATTTTGATTTTTTTTTAGATTTTATTGTGTATATAAAGCTTGAATAATTAGAATTGTTTGGATGATTTTTGGCTTGTTAGTTTTATGTGCTCTCTTCACACACTTCACTTTCACTTAATACACACACTTTAAGAGCTCTATGCCCGAGCTATGGAAACTAAGACTTAGGAGATATTTTGGCATTGCCCTTGAGAGGTTATACTCCATTAGTAGTTGTTGAAATATCACTCAGATTGTTACTATCTCATTGGTTTACCATGTCTGAGAGGGTTTATCCCTACTTATGATTTATCATTGAGATTGATCTTTGACCATAGATCAAAGGCAATCTGGGAACCATATATCCTAGAGGTCTAGAACCCACCTTTTATGCACATGTAAATGAGCTTAATGACCAGTCATAATAGGGTTTATACTCCTTGTAGCACCTAAAAATAGGTTCAACCTTTCTAGGAAAAATGGGAGCTTATTTTCTGTTATGTCATTTAATTTTGATTGATATATTTCCTTTTTCTTTTTAGATATACATCATTATCATGCATTAAAAAAGAGAAAAAAATAACATTTTCATCAACCATGCATTTTCATCCGGCATACATTTTCATTAACCATGCATTTTCATCCACCATACATTTTCATCAGCCATGCATTTTCATTAACCATGCATTTTTTTTTAAAAAAAAGAAAAAATTGATTTCTACTTTTTTTAGGTATTAAAATAAAGAAAGGATTATTTATATTTCTTTGACTAAATAAAATTTGTTAAAGAGAACACTAACCATGCAAATATCAAAAGAGAAACATCAGAATTGCTGTGACTACCAGCAACTTGAAAAATTACGAAGAAACAAATTCTGATTAATCAATTGGGAAGCTCAATCTGCATTCAGAAGAGCATATGGTCAAATGATAGATTTGTTGCTAATCTCGATTGAAACTCCAGTGTTGAGAATTCTCTTGTAATTTTGGAATAAGGTCGTTTGAACTACCCGAATTGGATATACCAATCAGAGGAATGTAGCATCATGATGAGGTTACCAATCAAATAAACTGTAAACATATATTTCTACCATGAAAGTTATGTAAGTGAAGAGAAGATAGCTAAACTAAAAGGGAACATCCATGAGACAAATGGCGATGGAAATAAGAGGATCCACCCAGGAAATAATGAAAACTCTCTTTAAATCACATCTACAACAAATTTTTGCTCAGCAAAAAGAGTGGAGACTTTTCCATGAAACTCTAGCCTTAGCCATTTATGAGCTAGTGTTATTTTCTTTCACTTCAAACATAGTGGACCATGCAAGCATGAAGGTGTCTCACAAATGTGATAATTAAAACATGAATCCAATTCCAGCCATTTTGGCGGATGCATTCTAGTCCCTCGATATGTGACAAGGAAAGGAAAAATTGAAAATTTGTCAGCATTCTTAGCACAAAGAGAGATCGAGTGTTTTGAATATATGAATTGTCAAGTTGATGTCATAGCATGTTAATTGATTCAATCGAGTACGTACATTTCTCGAAAAAGGAGGTGCTCGAAAAAGAGAAAGAAAGATGTTGAAGAATTGAAGAGGAAATATGCACATGCCCCTAAAATTATAACCAAATTCATTTCAAGTTTTGTCAACCAATTTGAAAAAAGCCAAAGATCAAGTTGACATGATACCTTTCTTTGGTATACCAGATGAAGTGGCTACATTCATGGATTCTTGCGAAAGTGTTGTCAAAAGGTTTCAAAAGAAAAAATGAGGCCCTTGACCCATTGATTCTTGAGAAGAAAGTTACATCTATGTATTTGCCTTAAGATCAATTATCTAAGAGCAACATTTTGAAGTTACTGACTTGAAGATATTTACATTGTTAGTGTTCAAGATGAAAAATTTATTCAACAAAATCATGTCCTAAACCTATAGAACTCATGTTCATAGGGAATAATTCACAATTTCTATGTTAGTCAAAGAATATATGATGATCCTTTTCATTTTTTATTCTTCTTTTCTTTCTTCTTCTAGTTAGTTTTCTTTTTCCTTCTCTCTTCTTCCTTCTCTCTTCTTTCATTAAAAAAAATTGTTTTTGTCAAATTGCAACATTGGCTTTTAGGATTTAAAAAAAAATTGAGCATAATAAGAAAATTGATTCAAGTCAAACTCGTATTTATAACATTCGATCTCGCACAAAAATGGCTGTTGAAGACTCTAAGAAATTTGAGAATGGAGATCAATGAGATGAAGAACAAGTTGGAATTTATGGTTGAGGTGCAATCACGTATGGAAACAATGCTAAAAGTCATGAGAAGGAATCAAGTGGTAGCATACGTCCTAAAAAAAAAAAGGAAAGATATCAAGAAAGAAAATGATTAGGACGGAATTTACAAGTCTGTACTTGTACCTGATTAACATGAAAAATGCGGCCTCGAATATGATTGATCTTTAGAAGAAAAAATGGTTAATGTGGTACTTGATAAGGGCACGAAAGCAAAAAAGAAAAAAAAAAAAAAGCTCGGTTCTACATTTAAATGAGATATTTGTTACCCCTAAAAGGCTAAGCATTGCTCAATATGTGATTCACCAAGATACTATTCACTCACTTCATGGAGAAGGAGACAATGTTAAGGATAGCATCCACTGTGTCAAGGAAGATAAAGCATTATGGAACTAGACTTCATAATCAATAATTGATATTTGTGTTTCAAAGTAATTACCAAATTGTGCTGTTTTAATTTGAAACTTATGTTGTTTAAGACATCAAAGAATAAATTTGCAAATTTAATTTGTTTCTCCTCATATTTTGCATTACTCTTCTACCTATTTATCTTTCTTTTCTATCTCATTACAAATAATACCAAAAAAAAATCATAAAAAAAACCAAAAAATTGTTTTCTTCTTTCTTTTCATTCTTTCTCTCCTCCATCACTTCCCTTATTCCCTTTCAAAACACCAACCATTGCACTTCCAGAGATTTTGAAAGTATGTTCCAGGAAATGAATTTCAGAAGCTTATCAATTGATCATGTTGGTACTCTTCAGTATGATGCCAAAGGGAGTGAAGAGGAAATGAAAGAATTAAATCCTGAGTAGTCAAAGATGATCGAACTCTTCAAAGAGTATATTGACATCTTTGCATGGTCTTACCATGATATGCCGGAATTGGATTCAAAAATTGCATCACACAAAATTCCTCTGTTCTCAGGGGCAGAACCTAAGAAGCAAAAGGTGAGAAGGAAGCACCCCGATGTGTCGTTGAAAATCAAAGAGGAAGTATCCAAGCAACTAGAAGTCGGATTTTTGGAAGTAGCAAGACATCCTGAATGGGTGGCTAACATTGTACCCGTGTCCGAGAAAGATGGAAAAATCAGAATGTGTGTCGACCATCGAGATTTGAACAAAGCAAGTCCGAAGGATGACTTCCCTCTCTCACATATTGATGTTCTAGTTGACAGTACTGCTAGAAATCATATGTTTTCATTCATAGACGGATATTCTGCCTATAACCAAATTCTTATGCATGAAGATGATAAGGAGAAAACTACATTTATCACACCATGGGGAACTTTTGTTATAGGGCGATGCCATTTAGACTGAAAAATGTTGGGGCTACTTATCAACGTGCCATGGTTGCGTTATTCCATGACATGATGCATAAGGAAGTTGATGTCTGTGTGGATGACTTAGTTGCCAACTCAAAGGAAGGAGAAAGCCATGTGATGGTCTTGAAAAAGCCATTTAAAAGACTTTGAAAGTACCAATTGAGGTTAAATCCAAATAAATGTGTATTTGGGGCATCCACCGGGAAGTTGCTTGGGTTCATTGTTAACAAAGAACGAATAAGAGTGGATTCAGACAAAGTGAAAGCCATACAAGAAATGCTTACTGAGCGAAATGTTCGAAGTTTTCTAGGAAGACTTAATTACATTGCTAGGTTCATTGCAAATTTGACTAGCACATGTGAACCTATATTTAAGCCTCTAAAGAAACATCAACCAGGTGTTTGGAACGATGAATGTCAAAAAGCTTTTAATAAAATAAAAGCTTATTTAATGAATCTGCTTATTCTGGTACCACCCACACCAGGGAGACCATTGATATTGTACTTGACAGTGTTGCTCACCTCAATGGGAGCAATGTTAGGTCAATTGGATGGATCGGGGAAGAAGGATCAAGCAATTTACTATCGGAGTAAGAAGTTCAACAACTGTGAAACTCGCGACTTGACAATGGAAAAGACTTGCTGCGCACTAGTATGGACCTCCAGAAGACTCGGGAAATCTGTTAAGGGAAGCACAATTGCTGATCATTTAGCGGAAAATTCCATTGAAGAATCAAGCTCATCCGCCCCCAAATTCCTCTATAATGTGATGGTAGTGGCACAAGTTGATGAAGTCAAAGATGAAATGTGGAAGATGTATTTCGATGGAGCTGTAAAAATGCATGGTAGTGGAATTGGTGCAATTGTTATTTCACCATCTGGAAAGCAATATCCAATCGCTATAAAATTAGATTTTGAATGCACCAATAGCATAGCCGAATATGATACATGCGTGAATGGGTTGTGTCTTGCAATTGACTTGGGCATCAAACAATTAGAAGTCTTTGGTGATTCTGCACTTATCATTTATTAAGTGAAAGGAGAATGGAGGACAAAAGATCCGAAATTAGT